>JACSYO010000268.1:167500-170000 GCA_016806645.1 Ophiodon elongatus | reverse complement strand
TCACCACCCTCTCTCTCCTCCATGTTGCTAATAAATGCCAAGAAAAGAATACTGGTTGGCATCTGGGAAGGATATAATGAAGCTGCTATGGGCCTGCAGGGCGGTGGGACTCGAAGGCAACTTTTTTGTTGTTGCTCTGGGGCCCTTTAGAAGGTTGATGCATGCGAGCGTGAAACTGACCTCCTCATGATCTGGATCTCAAGACACCATCTCTCTTTGCTTCTCTCGCTCAGCTCCTGACGGCACTGCTTTATGGCGATCTGTTCCTCTGTGTCCTGAAATCACACACACACACACACACACACACACACACACACACACACACACACACACACACACACACACACACACACACACACACACACACACACACACACACACACACACACACACACACACACTTCAGATTCCAGTTGGGAGAGCAACACCGACACCACACGGCTGGAGACCCCGGCCGTATAGCTGGGCCCGATGGAGGCACGGGAAGAACCAGTTCCAGGACTGAGCAAGAAGACTGTCAGACACCTGCTGCAGTAAAATGAGATGTTGTCCCAAAGGGACTCTGGTGCTTGGACACACTTCCACTTTCGTCCACAGGGGGAGCCAAAGTCAACACAAAATGAAAGTTACTTGTCGTAACTTTCACTTAAAAAAGATTTTAAATCATAGTTTAATATTTGAAGTGTTTTGACGTGAACATATTTAGGAATTTATGTCACAGTTCATTGTCTGTTTACATTTAAGGCTGCTACTACGGATTACTTTCATAATTGATTCATATGCCAATTACTTTCTCGATGTAAATACATTTGGTCTATAAAACAATCAAAGCTGTAAAAAAATGTCCATTGTAATTTCCTCGAGCTCAAGGTGACATCTTTTTTTCTAGATATAGATATAGATAGATTTAGATAGATAGATTTAGATATATCTAATTTACTGCAATGCCAAAACAGGTTACAGGTGCTACATAGCAGTGGAAATGTTTCAATAAAGTTTTTAAAAGCCTAAAATTCAAAATGATATTCTCAAGCAGCGTGACCAATTTGGCTCTAAAAACTGTACTTTTTTTCCAGGATGCCCTCTAGTCAGGTATTTGGTAATAATAACACTCAAAAAAAGGGAGAGGGAGTGGAGCACAAACCATGACACGGATACAAATACTGTGCATGCCGACACCTTTTTCCCAAAATGATGAGCAATCTCACTGCCCTTTTCTCATGGCACCATCCAAGACAAGGCACCCACCCTGCTTCCCATAACTTGATCTACGAGCTAATAATAGCCCACAGCGTTCTCACTAATACAGGAAACGGGACATTTCCTACGGAGGAAGCTCCGTCATCACAAAGCCTCACACGCCGCGGCAGCGACGATCACCACTGCTTCACTGTGAAGCGACTGCTAAACAATACATTCATTCTTGAATATGACTTCCTTTATTACTATAAATAGAGGTAGAATTAAACTATACGACAATCTTAGCGTCATTTCTCCATGTAATCTTGAAGACAAGGAATTTCACACACAATACCCGCTAAATTATACAGATGTAATGTGTCTGACACACAACGGGCCACCAAACAGGTCGCTGCCTGTCTATGTTAAAAAAAGAAATTGTACATTTGAAACCCGCAAGAGAAAACATTTCCCAAGGTATCATATTCATGAGCGCTTCCCTGCAGCTTCTGACTCTCTATCGTTTGTATATCCGCACTCCCATGACAACGGGAGCTCAAAGCCGGCTCTGAGTTTGCTTTGGAAGTGAGCGTGAGTAACGCAACTGAAGTACAGCTTTAAAGAGAGGAAGAGGAAGAAGGTCCACTAAGCGGGTGGGTTCGTATTCCCAAAGGTTCCTGATACAACTCCACAATGCTCTCATCCTGTGACTAGGAGGGAGTGATATAAGACTCGCTGCCCAGAGGAGACGGCTTCCTGGATCGATGTCCTCAGTAAAACATGACTGCACAGACGCGATACACATATTTTTAGATTGAGCCTTTGGCATACTTTTAATGGCGCCAGTTTGGCACAATGTAAACAAATATATGCCATTTTGGAAATAGTGGCATATAAAGTGGCAATAAAAAAAAAAATATTTGTAGTATGAATTTATGTAAGTATTGTATTAGTTTGAAAAAAAAGCCTGCTTGGATCTTCAGCGCTACACTCATTTGTTTTCAAAGCTTTCATTGTGATGACTCGCTCATTCCACTGATGGCGATGGTGTGGATGTCTAATGGGAAACGTCGGCCGGATAACTTTAGTTCTCCTCCGTCTGTCCTTTTAAAATGCTGTCACTTAAACACCCTAATGTGTTTCCATTCGGTCGGTGATCATCCCCCTCACACAGCCACAAATACAATTACAGGGATGATAACAGGGGTGTAACGGCGTGTTAGAATACTGCACCGTGTACCTTGTTTTGCCATCGTGTGACGTTCCCAAAGCCTCCGGTGCCCAGACGCTCCTTCAGCTCCCAGGACCCACAGCTCTGCTG
>JACSYO010000268.1:62500-165000 GCA_016806645.1 Ophiodon elongatus | reverse complement strand
GTGCCAAATTTGAAGACATTCGCTCACGAGAGCGGGACGGACGAGAGGTCACCTTGGCCTTTTGACCCTTTGACCACGTGTCATTCCTGTGGAGCGCTAGTTCGTGGTTAATAACGTGGCGCTAAAGCTCACATAAAGGACAATTTACTGACATTTTTATGGAGCCTATTGGCTGCCACTATTTTGGGAATGGACATAAAAACACTTATAGGCTCGGTTTTACAACTTCTCACTGATGGCTGGAGCAACTTCCCAAACCATCCAGGACACCACAGTCACCCGCCTATCTGCTTTCGTGACCTCACAACTTTTACTTCACCTTTCCTCTTTAGTTGAAAAGGCTTTTTCTTTTCGTGGCGTATTTCGCTTTTTGTACTACTCGTATCAATTTGTATGACACACAAGGTCTGAGTACTTTGTCCCAAACGGTTTGCTAACACCATTTTGTAAATCAGTCAAGTGTACCAGATCTACTCATATACATTTTATATGTCGATTGAGATTTTCACATCATCCAACAGTAGGTTAAGATACGAAAACCAAATGGTCAGTCTTCAAAAAGACCTTTATTTGAGCAGCTTGATATCAAATATTCATTTCAGTATTTAACATCCTCTTACTTTGCAGTGTTATCATTGACTAATCGAATGGATGCTGCACTCGGAGAGGGTGCACTTCAGAATTTCCAGAGCACAGCAGTGATGTTTTTTCATTTCATCACCTGTTATTCTTAGACGTAAGCAGGTGAAAACCGATACCTCACTCTGACTCAACCCACGGGTTTCATCTGTACGTATTTACTCGTGTGCCTCTGACGTGATCTGTGGGTGTGTGAGACGTACATTATCAGATTGTAAATGTTTGCAAGAAAAAAAAATACTTTCCTGTTTATATTGAGAAAAAAAAAAAACTGGTGCTGCTTCCTGATCTCTTCCCAGTGAGCACGGTAGTGCACAACAGCGAAGTCAAATGGAACTCATAATGAAAGACCTTTGTTGTCTTATTTAGCTTTGTTCAGTCACGTAAACCTAGCCTGTGGAGACGGTTCAAATGTTGCCCTCAATTTGCCCCACGAGTGTTTATTTTCCATGAAGATTCATGTTTTTATCCCACCAACGGCAGTCATTTTCAGCTGAACATTCTGGTGCTATGTAACAACCGTTACGTTTACAGTTCCACGTGTAGATGTATCGTCCTTCTCCCCAATTTCCCTTTTTGGAGCATCATCGGTACATACCAATTTCTGGCTGTTGTTGTGTGCGAACTGCCAACCAAAGCTAGCCTTTAGGCTAATGTGTTAGCTAAAACAAAATTCGACACGCTAAAGCAAATAGTTTGACATTTTTGCCAAAGAAGCTTATTTTGCTTTCCTGCCTGAGATCTCGAGTTATATGAGAAGATCAATACCACTGTCATATTTGTTTGTTAAATGTCAGCCAGCAGCTGGTTAGCTTAGCTTAGCATTAAAAAAAGTACTGTGATATTACAGTGTGTAGATCACCGGTACGTGTGTGTGTGTGTGTGTGTGTGCGTGTGTGTGCGTGTGTGTGCGTGTGTGTGTGTGCGTGTGTGATATAGAGCCTTTCGGCCTATATGTGTGTCCTCCTTCTGCCCCGTCAGATAGAGCACTCTGAGAAACTCAACCAGGACAGGTTCTTGAACATTCATTATACGTGACACGTTGTTTACGGCTCTGGAGCGTCTAAGTTGGAGGAATTGTGAAAACATTCCCCCGCACATCAAGATGGCAAACAAAAGTGTTTAAAACAGTGGTGTGTCAAGTTTCTGAAATGCCTTTAATTACCAATCATTGCATAAATAGTGGGCACTAAAAAAAAAAAAAGAAAAAAAAAAGGGGGATAATTGGAGTACTTCTTCAATTGTTCAACACAAGGGAGGAAGCTTGCAGCATGTGGTCAGTTGTGTTTAATGGATTTGTGAGAGAATAACTCAAAGAGATAAGACTCCTGGCTGGGTTGAAGGAACACAATGTAATGCAGGGCTTTTCGGCCCTGTGCAATAGGTCGCATTTTGAAATATATTTGTGTGAATGTGTGTGTGATTCTCCTCATCAAGAAGCGGGGGTGCGCTCTAATCTAACACAGATGGAAAACAAAGAGGACAGGCGCCAAACCAACAACTACCGCCCATTACATCCTCAAGTCATGTTCTCAGCTATTTAATGCAGAGTTAACGGACCAAAAAAAACAGTGAACGTGAATTATCCAATGCAAATAAAATCACTTTGGGTATTAAGAAAAGATGGGAGCTATTCTTAGGAGGCTAATTGGGACTGATTTCCTGAGGAAGGGGATGGGTTGGATAAAGAGGCTTTGCGGGTGTGACAAATGACTCCTGGTGCCGGGTGGTTAACCTGCACAGACACATAGACAGATACAGTGTCACCCACAGCCCACCACAGACTGCAGATCAGTTTTTTCAGAGTCAGTTTTAAAAGCTCTGGTGGCTTTGGAGTAGTTTGAAAACGTGACACACGATCAAATAGGCTGGATAATCATAATGTAGTGTTCTGGTTTGATGAGGTCACGTCCCTTATCCATAATATGCATCTGTTTTGTACGTCCTTTTGCTTATAGATTTACATTTTCACCTGTGTGGGATCAATAACATGTATCTTATCTTATCAGAACAATATCAACAAATGTGCTTCTCACAAATGTTCCATAGAATAAACACTAAGAAAAACATTCCCCAGTTGTATTTATATTTAAATCAATTAATTTAAATATAGTACTATATTTATATATTCTTCACAGGCGTTGATTGCTGGGCTGTTTGTCCTCTTGAGGAACAAAATATCTCGAAAAGACAAAATATAAGTAATACTAAATAAGTTATATAAATACTGGCTGTTGTCTTTGCAAAACGATGAATTCCAGAGGATCCAGAGGGTTTCCAGAGAATTGCCTGAAGATTTTTCATTTATCGTGCCCTTTTAAAGACTTCCTGATAAAATAGCTCAGAGTAGATCTTGTCCAGTTGAGTGAGTGATGTGCTCCTCCTTGGGGAACTTTTGGGACGGTCCGCCCAGCGGGCTGCATCATCGTCATCCGGCCGGCCAGCCACACTTCCCCGCTGAGCCCTCCCCCTTTTACGCGCACCGGCAGAACCGGAGCGCTCCGATAAAAAGTGAGAGAAGAGGCCACCAGCACAGACCGAGCGACGAACCCCGCTGCAGACACACCGAGGAGACGGCAGCGATCCGGGAGACTTTTAATTTGGTAAGAGCTTGTTTTTTTTAATTATTTTTTTTTTTACTACGGATGATGCACACAGAGCGCGCGCATCGGGCTGTTTTTCTGCTGAAAGCTCTTATTGTGTTTCATCCCGAACCGCGCCATCGCAGCTTCATTATTCTGTGAGGTTGTGGAGGTTCATCGACTGAGATGATGATACCTCAAACATTTTTTTGCATGTTTTTTATGTGATGTGTCACGAGGAAGTAGATGACATTTGATGAAAAGCAATTAAGCTATTTTAACCAGTATCCTTTAAGTGGTTACGAACAATTAGTCTGGCTGGATAATATTCTCAAATAATGTATAAAGTACTACAGTTGAATCTCACACAGTTCTCCCACCTTATTTAATGCCAATTAAATAACATCTCATGTGACATTAAATCAGAAATCCAGTGGGGAGTGTTAAACACCAGGGCTTCTATAACAACCTGTACCTCAGTAACCCATTAACAACTGATTCAACACGACACACAGTTTACACGGATATTTATTGTGATTATTGTGACATTCATGTGGTCCTCGGCCTGTGTGGGGAGGGGAAACTGACTTTGGATTACCTTGTGCTCGCTCGTTCGCTCATTTGGCATCCCAACGCTTTTCTCCCTCTGACATCAGCAGCTCTATTTACCCTCCTCTCGCTCTCTCTCTCCATCCCCATCCACCTGTTTGAACCCGCCGTGTGCATTACCTCACCGCGTTACACACTCGCTCTTCACTCCCTCGGTCTGTTATCGACGAACATATTGCGATCCTGTGATTCATCTCAGTACACGTGTGTGAGTGTGGGAATCTGTGTACTACTACTCTGGGCCAAAACCTGACATGCAGGCTCTTATCAGGCTAATGAGTTGGATCCCCCCTCCCACCACCAGGAATCCATCATCGCTGATACTCTCCATCGCACAGATACTTGTGCTGGTCGTAATGTGGCGAGAAAGTAGAGTTTGTACTTCCATTATCTGCTTCTTTCCCGGCAGTGTGGTTGGCTGTGTTTGTGCCTCATGCTGGTGTTTATGTGACTCAGAGGGATCAGAAGTTGTAAAGTGAAGCGCGGCTCAGAGGGAGGATGATATCAGACTGTGAGAACAATCGGTCCGGAGGGTGACATTGAAATCAATGCTGTGCTGCAACTGAGCCAAGTTTCACAAAAAAAAAAATAAATACCGCTTCTAAATCCCATCAATGCCTCCATCTGTGTCTCCAACTCCTTGTTTCTCTGTGCGGTCATGGAAGCTGGGTGACTCAAGACTACTCAGTCTTTCTGCTGACCTTTGAGATTTTACTTAATCTCTCTCTTCTCCCTCTATTTTTTTACCCTTCTCTCCCTGTCTCCATCCTTTCATATCCTTCCACGTAGCTGTCATGTACTAAATTCTGACGTCAACACCTACTCTCTCTACCTGCCTCTTTTGGCTTTGTGGCTCTGTGTTCTCTGTCCGATAAGGAGTTCAAGGCCTCACTTTGCGCACAGAGGTAGGCTTTAAGGGCAACAATGCGGTCCTCTGTTCGTGGGGACTTTTTTGTTTTCTGAGACAGATCGCAGCTTGGCTGAAACCCAGAGTAAAGAATGCATAATTCCTTCGAAGCAGCTTACAGACAAGACATTGCATACCATAATGCATCATCAGCAAACCCGCAAACCGCTCAACTGAGGGAACAACACCTAAACTGATGCTATTGTGCCGGCTGAATGCCGGTTTATAGGGATCCCAGCAGGTCAAGCGAGTTTAAAGGCGTGTTGTGGGGTTCAGATTTGCAGCCGCCGCCAGCCTGCTTTCAAAAGAGAACAGTTTTCCCAATCCGATCCCACGAAGTGTTTAGCTCTCAAGGAAGTATTGTGAGGAAACGTACTTCAGCACCAAAGGAAATAAGAGCTACAATGCTCACTGTGAGGGTGTTTCCTCTGCCAGTCCGTCCCCCTGGGTGCCAGCACTGGCGGTCCGCCCGGTCTAAGAAATGCCAGTTTTTCTTTTTGACATTTTGCATAGAAAAAAAAACGGAAAAGAAAAACCTCAGAGGTGCTTTAAAGTGCACAGTGAACCATAACTTGAACTTCACAGGCAGATGCAACTATGTCCGTTCTCACCGCCGGAGACCTTTTTTTTGTTTTCGTTACTGGAAGACGAGAATGTCTCACCTCCGACCTTCACGGCCTCAGCGCGACATCATCATTACACATCCTCGATAATGGTTCCGGGGGAGATTCGCCACTTAGATGTCAGCGCTTGGTTTCTTTGAATACACGAAAAGGAAATGAATGACTTCGGAGCGAAACGTCAACTTTCAGCCTTTCGGACATAAAAATCCGGTGAGCGTGTTTGTGTGTGTGTGTGTGTGTGTGTGTGTGTGTGTGTGTCTGTCTGTCTGTCTTATCGCACGCTGCATGCTTTTGCTCGATTGAAGTGCTGCATGTCGTGAAGCTGCTGCTGACTCACAGTCTGGCTGCTGCTCACTCCAAAGACGTCTTAATTTCTTCCATTCATATTTTACCTTCTAGGGGAACCACGCTCTCCTCAGGTTGCATACATGTTTCAACTATTAACTGACAAATGCTTTAACCCCATCGGTGCCAGCGGGACTGGGCTCATTTATTGGCTAATTAATCCATGCAGTCATAAAGCTTAGTGATGCAGTTTGACTTGAGTAAAAGCTGAATTTTTTTCAGCTTTTAGTTTCACTAACTGGTTGTGAGGTCATTGTAAGCCCACAGTTAGAAATGGACCAACACACACAGATAAACACTGTGCTCTAATGAGTCATCATATTTGACACCTTCGATTCTAATACAAAACATCAACTATTTCCTAATTTTCAAATAGCTCCCCTGTCCTGAAAAAGAACATGTGCAATGCATCTAATGGTGAAGTGAGTAAGAGATTATATAGAAAGTCCTACAACTGCAACTAACACACACCCCAAAAAAATGTTTTTGCTCAGTGATTCCAAAAGCTGATCACCTCTAAGAAGTTAGTTCCACTTTATACTACATAAATTAAAAGAGAGGCCACAGTTTAATGAGGCGTTGTCGTGTGTATTTTTCTGTTTTCATGTCTGTTCACAATCATTAAACATTGTAAGACTGACCGCAAAAAAAAGCTAAAACTCAGGCTAATTGTATCGTGGGCTTGCAAGAGGAGCAATGTTGATGGCGCCCAAACAGGTCCTCTGCGACTCAGATACTTAAAAAAAAGAAGAGGAAAAAAAGGGTGGGGACATCTCCATATCTGATGAGTGGCATGTTGAAAGTCTGTTTTTCGTGCGTGTGTTGATATATTTGCACGTTTCCGAAGTACATGGGGCCCCCGCATTTTAGCAGGAAACATGTGTTTTTAGCTGACAGGGCCGGAGAGAGGAGGTGGGGGCGGGGGGGCGGTGGGGACTGAACGGAGCTGAGCAGCTGCACAAAGGAAACAAAACTAGTTCGTTGTTGTCGCCCTGCCAGTGAGGCTCAGTCGGGGTGGGGGGGTTTAAAAGTGCAGGACAACTGGGTTTGTTGATTTGTGTGAGGCGAGGACGGCTTTCAAGGGACCCCATAACGGTTAGTGTGCGAACGTGTGTGTGTGTGTGTGTGTGTGTGTGTGTGTGTGTGTTTGTGTAGCTTTTTGCTCCATTGAACAATGAGAAGTAAATCTTGGTGTGTATGGGGTGGTCGATTAGCTCCACGTTCCTGAACACTTTGTAGATGTGTGTGTGTGTGTGTGTGTGTGTGTGTGTGTGTGTGTGGTTGCCAGCGTGGCTGTTTTACTGATAGATCAAAAACACAGCCCCTGACTAGCAGAGTCAACCACAGAAGGTGAGTCAGTGGAGAACCAGCCGACGTTGAGCATGTATGCACATGGTTGCAGCTGTACGTCTGGGTCTTTGCATGCCAGTGTCTGTCGAAGAAATCTCTTACGGTCAACTTTTCTCTGTATATTGAGGTCATCTCTGCTTTTCAGCACTTATTGTGTGCAACTTTCTTTCTTCTCCTCTGTCCCATTTTCCTCTCTACTCTGTCCCCCTCCCCATTCCTTCTTTGGTGACTCACACTTGACTTGGGAGCGACAGCCGCTCATCTCCGTACCTCTTTTCTGCACAATAGAAGTCCTTTAAAAACAGAGAAGAGGAACAGCTTTGTTATCGGACTTCCTTATTCAGGAGTATAAAAAGGGAAATATGAGTTTCGTTACTTTTTCTCACTCGGGGCTTTCCCTTCTGTTTTCCTCCTTTTTTTTAAAGTCCTGAGTCACCCACAGCTGCTGCTTTGCTCTGTTGGAGAAGGAATGCTATCGGTAGGGTGCAGAAACTCTCTGCTGTGTTGTTTGAAGTCTCATTTTTAGCTTGAAGTGAAGATGACCTGCTTTCTGATTATTCCCGGTGGGGAAGTTAGTTATCATAATAAAAGTTGTCCTATCAGACTGGACAGGCCGTTAAAACTTCCTGTCTTGGTCAAGAAGTCAACAGAACTTCAAGAACCTCGAAAGGACCTCCAGTGTCCCCCAAGAACCCGCCTTTCCCCCCCCGACCCCACATTTCCTCTCCAGTGATCTCATCAGGCGTTAGGGTGGAGGAAGGAAGGTGACCACTGTCGATGGTTTTCCTGCAATTGTTGGCTCAGCATTACAACAAAGAACAAATGACAAAAGGATTTAGATGTACACACATGTACAACAATAAAATCCAGACTACGAGGTCACACAGCACATACATCCTCTCTAGGTATGTAAAATCTTCCGTCAGTTGTTTCTGATATGTATTTGTATTCTACCTCCAGCCAACTGAAGACCACTTGAGAAGCCATGGCCAGAACACTGTTATTGCTCCTGTCTGCTCTCTGCTGCTGCCTAGCAGACAATGTAAGTCCTACACCCTTCTCATTTCAGCCTCATTAACTACCAAAGCTTTATCTTAATACATTCCAATGTGTGTTGTTTATAACCCACATGAGCAAACATTAAGTCTGTATTGATATACATTTTTTTTTGCATTCCTGTTTTTGTTGCATGGCTTAGTTTTGAAATGTCCCCTTGGCGCTCCCATCAAAGTTATCTGCTGAACAACAACATTTTAAATGCAACAGCTACTTCAAGAAATCTTCAACCAATTATATATTTATATATATTTTATACTGACTTGATTTTGAAACAGTAAAGCTCATAAACTCACTGTTGTCCTGCAGCCCACTCTCACATCTTGGGTATTGGAGCACGACTGTACTTTATGTGCTAACAGGTGATGTTTGAATAAAAGTTAAAAGCAGCCCGTGAGGCAAGTTTCAAGTCTCTGCAAGTTCCTTTTTTTTTGTTTTTTTTCATTGGCTGCTTGGGTTGGAAAACCAATGCCATGCAACCAGTTCCCATTTTACTGCTGCTCCGTTTAACCGCATCCCTTCTCCGTTGCAGGTGGAGCTGCTCCGCACTAAGAGAGGGACTCGTTTTTACCGAGGTGAGCCCAACAGGCAGCCAGCCAGACGGACGCTTTTGATTATTCATGTCACGAAGTCTTCACCCGCCTTTGACACCTCCCGTGAGCCCCATCACACTTCTGTTTGTCTTTCATATTAACACCACCACCACCACCACCCTCATATTCTTTTAATTCACGTGTTTTTGTTCCTCACCATTAATGCACCTGTTGTGTTCGTAACCACTTCTACGTGTGACAATGATTTCTTCCTGTTGGGTTGGCTGTATACTCACTGTTTGTGTCTTCTCAGTACATTGTGTGGACGGTGAGACGTCAGCGGTGCGTAGTTATGGGGACACTTGGCTGCGATGGAGGGGACAGCGTGTGGAGTTTTGCCGTTGTGCGTCGAAAGGACAAGAGCGTTGTCATATTGTGCCCGTCATCAGTGAGTGTGACTTTCTTGTCTCTTTCTAATCTAACTTTTTTTTTTGTGTTGGCGATGAGCAGAATGTAATCTTCCGTTTTGTTAATTTATCTGTCAGCCTGCTGGCCTGCCCTTACTGACCTCTCTGTATTTCATCATAGCCTTAAGCTACCTCTAATTTGCTGTTACAACCTCGGATGATTGTTTTGTTTTTTGTCCGACAACCTCAGATGATTATTATTTCTCGGTTGGCCCGGCTCGTGTGTCCAAGTCCCTGGTTATTCCAGTGCGTCCAAATGAAGAGCCGTTGGGTTTTCTGTGTTTTGGAGTGGGTGTAGTTTAGTCTGCGATTGTTTGAAATACTCTTGCCAGATGAGCCACATTCACCCCCATTGACGAACTCTGTGAAGTACGATCGCCACGCCCTCGGACAAATTGCAACCACATTTGTCAGCTGGCGAAGCTGCACCGTCTGTGAGCTCACGCCACTGGGAGCGAGTGGGGTGCTGTTATTCTCAGGAAAGTCTTAGGAAATGCTGAAATAATAAATGAAAAAAAAAGAAAAAAAAGGCATGAAACCAGTTCTGCTCTAGAAAGAAACGCCTTGGCGTGACACGGCATCTTAAAAAGCAAAGTACTACAGATGGTTGAGTCAGGATGAACCACGCACAAAAATTTCTGCATAAATGTGACACACGAGGCCGAACCCACAAATTCAATTCTCTGTATCGGTCATACTTGTGATGATGTAATTATGGTTGTGTTCTGAAGAAGTGGATGACGTATGACTAACCCGGCTCTCTGTCTGCCCCTTCCAGACTGCTACGTGTCTCAGTGCTACAACGGAGGAACCTGTAAGGAGGCCGTGTACACTTCGGACTACATTTGCCAGTGTCCCCCAGGCTTCAGTGGGCCTCAGTGTGAGATCAGTAAGTGCTCAACAAACTCTTCAATCTACGGCACATTGAACCTGCTCCTGTCAAGGTTATTCGATCAAACATGTTTAGCTTAACGGAAGAGGCAGTGTCCAACGTGACATCTTGTTTTGTCCGGTCCAAATCCCCAAATATTGAATTTACTAATTATAGTTTGGGGTTTCAAAATGTACACCCCAGATATTTTTCTGTGTCTAGTATTCAATGTGCCCGTCTTATGTCAAAGCACCAATAAACCCAATCGTGTCCATGACAGGGTGGCCGCTGACCGAACTCTGATCAAAACGTTCTACGTACTCGTCAATGACTTTCGATAAGGTCACAGTCTGACCGTGTGACTCACACAGGAGGTGTCATGGCCCGGTGGTTTGGAGCGAAGAATCGGAAACTATGGAGAGACATTCTGGGATATGAATGTTTTGGTTTCTGCGGGTGACTGTTTGAGGCTTCGGGGGCGCCCCACCCTCTCAGTGGGATAATTATGCTACCCCACTGGTCACAGCCAAGTGATTTCAGCCAAAGAGTAATGAGTTACGATTGGCCAGACCCAATAACTCTGATGGCATTTACGATCATCATAGTTTATGTTTGGTCATTGTTTCAAACCACTAATTGGGAAGACAATACTATATAAACTCCATTAGGACACAAGTTGTGAGTTTAATGTTTTATATAAGAAATAACAATGTTTTCATCACTTGTCCAAATTTTTCCAGATCCAATAAACATGCTTTTTTGGGTCAGAATAAATAAATTAGTCTCAGTCTCACATATAAATGAGTGACATAATATCCAGTTTAACTCTGTCCCTTTCCCCAACAGACTCCAATGAGAAATGCTTTGTGGGGCGGGGTGAAGGGTACCGCGGCACGTGGACCAGCAGCCGTTCGAGAGCGGAGTGCATCAACTGGAACTCTACGTCTCTGAGGGGAAGGAGGTTCACCGCTAGGAAAGTGGACGCCATCAGCCTTGGACTGGGCAATCACAACTTCTGCAGGTACGCTGTGACCACTTTGATGTCGGAGTAAACTTCAAGTATTTATTGTGACCATGCAATTTAGTCAAGGTGGGAAATTGAAACAGGTCGTCAAAGTGGATAGACGATCTGAGTTTAGGACATACCGTTTCACTAAAAACCGTGACCATGCTTGCTCATTGTCCTTGCCTTTCTTCCCCATCTTCCCCTCAGGAACCCTGACAACGACAGCACTCCTTGGTGTTACATCTATAAAAACACTCAGGTCGTCTGGGAGTTGTGTTCCACGCCCAAATGTCCAGAAGGTACAGCTTTACAAAACAAAAGCTAAGCTGAAATAGTACCAATCAAACAATTGGATTGCTTTAACACTTGGTTTCTCTGTGTGTTTTTTGGGGATAGATAAGAACCAAAAATGTGTGAGGGGCTCCGGTCAGTCATACCGAGGCACGACATCGGTCACGAAGAGCGGCTCTCGCTGCCTCCCGTGGGACTCCCCTGCTGTTAAGCACAAGCTCAACAACGCTTGGAAATCTGATGCATTGGAGCAGGGGCTGGGCAGCCACAGCTTCTGCAGGTAGACCCGCCAGCACCGTTGTTCATTGTCATAGGTTCCCGTTGCATGGGGAGAGATCGGAGTTACTCAGGTTTCCATTGCTTTTCTTCTTCCTTTTATCGAATAGGAATCCAGACGATGACGCAGGTCCGTGGTGTCACACCTACAAGAGCATGCAGCTGACCTGGGAGCTGTGCGACATACCTAAATGCCGTGAGTTCCTTTATTCATTTTGACGCAATGTTAAAACATGGAAGTGAGATTATCAAGACTGATGAGAGAAGTTCATTTAGTTTAGTAACTAAAATCTTCCGGGAATCAATGTGCTGTCAGACTTACTTGCGAATAATTGCCTTTTTAGCGAGACGTCCATCCGTCATCAGCACTCTCGGCCCACGTGGCCCCACCACGAACAACAATCACGGAGGTAAGAATTTTTTGTATCCAATGAAAATTGTTCCATTCCTTTTGATGTGTTCAGTGTGCAGTAATCTTACGGTTATTTAACCATCATCCTGCAAACCTTTCCGGTCCGTAGCAACATGTGGCCAGCGCTTAGACAACACCCTGAATCGCCCGGCGTTCCGCATTTTTGGGGGCAGAGAGAGCGACATCACGGAGCAGCCGTGGCAGGTGGCCATTAACGTTTACCAGCCCCGTCACAGAAAACACTTTCACCGATGCGGAGGAGTCCTCATTGACTCCTGTTGGGTCCTGTCTGCTGCACACTGCTTCGAGGACAAGTAGGAATGACGCACACACACGCACACGCAACATGTTTGCCATGCAACATACAGATGTATTCATTGTCTTTTCTTATTTTTTTCAGCGCTAAAGTAGAAAAATTGGAGGTGATTTTGGGAAGAACGTTCCGGAAGCAGAATTCCAGCAGCGAGCAAATTTTCAAGGTCGAGAAGTACTGGAATCACGAGAAATTCGACAACGAAACATATGACAATGACATCGGTGAGTGAACATTTCAAGAGACAATAATTTCACAGAATGTTTTCACATATAATGATCACTGTTGATGCTGAAAACAGCATTTTGAATTTGAGTTTTGTCATGCTATGATGACGATAATTGACCGAGACACTTTAGTTACCATGTGCTCCCCCGGCAGTGATGATATGGAACCTTTAGTGGGCAGCAAATGCTTGTTAAAACACTAAAATCCTCCTTCAGTCGCCGTCCCTCATTTCCCCCAATGCATTACCCTGACTTTTCCTCTGGTCACTTTCCACTTGCAGCTCTCTTGAAGCTGAAGACGGACATTGGCATTTGTGCCGTAAACTCTCCAGAGGTTCTTCCTGCGTGTCTGCCTGAACGTGGGCTGGTGCTGCCCGACTGGACCGAGTGCGAGATCTCAGGCTACGGAAAGAACTCTGAATGTAAGTAAACATCCGGCACCCTCTAATTTAGCGTGGGGTACTATTGTCGCGAACGCATCTCTCTCTCTTGACTGACCAGCAGAGGGCAGTGCGAGCCTTTCTACCAAACCTTTAACTGAGTTGTTTTTTGGGGGATAGGAAACTCTCATTTTAACACTCTCTCCACAGTTGCTCCAGAGTTCTCCGAGCGCGTTAAGAGAGGTTACGTCCGCCTGTGGCCCAAAGAGCGCTGCGTCCCAGACGTGCTGTCCCAACGCCCAGTCACCTCCAACATGCTGTGCGCGGGTGACACCCGAGGCCTGGACGACGCCTGCAAGGTGCGAACGCCTCGTTTTTGTGCTTCACCTCCTCATTAAATCAATGCTGATTTACTCAGATCTAATTTTACTTTCTCTCTCTCCATTTCGCTTCTTGACGCTCACCCACAGGGAGACTCTGGTGGCCCGCTTGTCTGTCGGAACAATAACAAGATGACTCTGATGGGCGTGATCAGCTGGGGCGATGGGTGCGGGCAGAAGGATAAGCCTGGGGTCTACACCCGTGTCACCCATTACATCGACTGGATCAACAGCAAAATCAAGGCAAACCCCGTCTAAAGGAAGAGAGCCTGCAAAGACAACGTTGATGGAGGACCATACCCATGAACTCAGTGTGTAAAGCAGCAAACGCAGATATGTTGATCATTGTGAAGATACACAAGAGAGATCCACGGGAATCTTGATTCCGTTGTTTATCTGTTGATCTCAATCCAAACTGATGGAGGTTTAAAACCAGCAGGACCACTCCAACACAGGCGCAAGGATCTCAATCATGAGTTTTCATTCTCAGTGTGCGCAAGTGTTCTGGTTCTTACTACGTTAAATGTGACAGTACATTGTGGACAAAAAACAAACAAACTCCTTCTCGTTCTGGGTCATCTTGATCGCGATAATACTTTTTTGTCGATTCACGCGAGCAGCGTCTTCACGCGTTTTCTGAATATTTCGTCCACCAAAAATGGAGGTTCGGGCAGTGAACCTAACAGCCTCACAGGAAAAATAGGGAATATTTGTATATTCCGCTGCTCTTTCTGGCTGGCTCTGTGCTGCTTTATGCAAATAAGTCACACTTGGTAGACTTCAGGTCAGTAGAGCGCACACTGCACATCACAGTAAATCACATAGGATTGTAAGGTTTTTTAAAGTTTTGTGCAAAGATTGTGTCTTCTAGTTGTGAGGTTACATTGCCTCAATTATAAATGTTCTGCCTTTGCTCTCATTGGGGCTTTAGGGGTTCCAGACCAAAACACAAAATGTATCTGCTGGTTCAGATTATGCTTGTTTTTTGCATTTTTAACTCCTTTAGCTCCCCGCTGCCTTGTAGATGGGATTAGATTTGGACAGGTGGAAGCTCTGAGACACTCGCCCCAGTCAACAAACCCGTACCCCCGTTCCTTTTTCTTACGATCTGTTTTTAAATGAGATTTCCAGAGCACTTCTCCACCAGACACCTGGGTTGAGCCCAGCATGTATATAACATGTATATTGTCTGAATATTACTTTTTATATTGCAAATGACTTGGTGCTGTTCTCTTCTGTTCTACATTAAAACTGCTTATTGACTGCAAAACGTATCTCCTTAACAAACTCACTTTGTTCTGTGACTGGGTTTTAGATGTTTTTTTTACTAAGTTAATATTTATGTGTATTTTATTTTCTAATGGAGAAGTTACTTTTGTAGTGTGTAGTTTGGTAATTTATTGTCTGTCATTATAACCACATCTGGCAACATACTCCTTTTTGTCAATAAATAATATTTGGAATAAATCTTTTTATGCTCTGTGCTTTTTGACCTGTGAAATTGTATCATCTTTGATCAATTAGTTACGTCATGAGAGTTTAACAAAGATCACTAAGCTGGAAAGGAAAAGGTCTCCGTTTATCAGCCTTTGAATAAAATGTATTTTCTTCATGCTCATTCCTGGATCATGACTGATTAAACTCTGCAACATGTTAAAAATTAGGTAACAATGTTTTTTTGGTATCAGTCGAGTCATTATTACTTTTAATAATACATTTGTGAACCATTACTGCAACATCCATAAATCAGAGAAGATATTTCTTACACAAGTGTGCATAGACAGTCAAATAACATCAGGCCCCCAGATTTCAGCTTTCTGTCTTTTCTCTCTTTTCAGAGAGGCGTTGATTCAACTGTTTAATCATTTTGGAGGCTTAAGTTTGTGGGGCTGGTGAATTATAGCTAGGTGTACCTAATAAACTGGCACCCGAGTATTTGTGGCTGTGTATATTAGCACATAACAATCAGAAAATAACATTTTATTATTATGATTCCCTGCTTTGTTTTCACTAACAGCGCTCCCTCTCTTCCTTCACTCAATAGCTCGCACGACCACCTCTCTCTCCCTCTCTCAACGAGTCGTAGAGGAGCCAAGTTTGAACGCAAACACCAACCAACAAATGCAACATATTACGCCTTTAAATAAATATATGTATGTGTGCATTCATTGACATCTCACCTCCACGTCATCTTCTTTTAGTTTTTTAAAACTTGTATCTGTTTTGTCTGTCTTCATACTTAAAAGGTGCACAACACCAGATTGGGAGCATGTTGACGCCTGACCCGGCGGCTCGTAGCTAACTGTAAGAGCTAACAGTGTTAACCTTCGGGGGGGCCAGAGGGGGGTGTCACGCTACTGCGATGATGCCCGGGCCTTATCAGCTGTAACAGCCGTATGAGAGCAGAGCAGTGCAGAGCAGCAGCACTAACATGAACCAGTATGTCAACAGAGCACAGAGAAGATCAGATAAGAACACAGAAGGAGAGTGAGTTCCTTCTTTGTTCAATTCTACATTACTGCACTAAATCTTTACATAGCAAATAGCTGTCTACTGCTATATAAATGCTCTGAATGTCGTATATTGCCTAATGTCTACTTAGCTTAGCTTCATTGATAGCATGTGTATCAAAAGTTGATGTTAATTCCACCTTCTGATTTCAAATGGACTACAAATGAGACGTTGTTTACCAGTCGCAGCAAATGATGTAAAACTCAGTTGGTTATATGGCAATAAACAGTTTGAAACTGCACGTTTGAGCTGTGCAGTGGCTGCAGCTCATTTAAATCCAGAGTGTACAGCAGCAGGTGAGGCTGTCAGAGGTAGGAAATGCAAATGAGATCAGTTAGAGGTGCTCTTTACATTCCCTCCGTTATCGCTCACTTTCATTTTTCCAAACCGTCTGCAGCCGAAACAGAGAGATTTCTTCATGACTTGAGCTGAGAGACCGGACCAAACCATGACAATGGTAAAGTACCGTTTTGTTTTGGTCATACTTCGGTTTACGTTCTGATAACTTTGGGTGGAGTGCAGAAGGAAGTGAGCAGGTGTCGTTGATAGCATGTTTTTGTGAACTGTGAAAACCTCCCCAAGTAGTTGCCTTTATTTCAACATTTTTCTCGGAGGGTGTTCTGATCAGGGGAAAGATGTGATGGCAGCTACACAGTCGTGATTGTGTGAAGGCAAATGCTAAAAAATAACCTTGCTGAAAGTAAATACAACTACAGGCATCAGCATTAGTGCTTTACTATAGAATGAAGGTCAACCAAACTTGTTCACCTCTCTTTTATGTTTATTCTTTTGCTGAACTGCTCCGTAAAATTCATTTTCGTAGTTAACTAAGGTGACTTGATTACATTTTCAATCAAACATTTGAATCAGTTGATACTCGTGCAGGTGAAGTTTTTGTCTGAATTTTAGACAAAGTAAGACGTATTTTAAAATACTCAGTATCTGATTCTGACGGGTTTGTTTGTTTATTTTACGTTTTAACATTGGTGATCTTTTTGAATAGTTTTTATCCTTGGGTCTCGTGCAAATGTTCCCAAATGTCTCAGGGGTCTTTGCAGCGATTCCAGTGAGTCACAGTGAGTTTCAGTCAGAATATGTCTGAATAGGGCTGGGCAATATATCGATATCATATTGATTGATATGAGACTAAATATCGTGTCAGATTTTGGATATCTTTTGTCATTTCATGGTTTTCTGAACTTACCAGATCGTTCTAGCTGTTCTACCTTGACCCATTTAGTTATTACATACACATGATGTAACTGATGATTATTTATCAAAACTCTCATTGTGTAAGTATTTTGTGAAAGCACCAATGGTCAACCCTACAGTATCGTCAGAATATCAATAGATATATTTGATCAAAAACATCATATTTTGATTTTCTCCGCATCACCCGGCCCTTTGCGTTTTAACATTCTTGCTCATATAGTTTTTCCCTCTCTAGCCTTTGTGTATGTATAGAGGTGATATCTAACTACAGAGGTTTTCTCGGTCGGGCTTTGTGAGAACACAAGCTCCTAACTCTCCTCATGCAGTGTCAACATCACATGCGGATAAAATGTTTTGCGGTTTGTAGGAGTTTCCTGTATGTTTTCAAAAACGGAGGTGAGATCCAGTCTGTGATGTGTGAGCACGCGAAGACTAGTGAGGAAACGGCAGAGCGGACAGTGTGAACAAAATCTATCCCCCTTGAATATTTATTGTGGAGTTACTGTGGAATTGTGTGTTTAGGTATACACAGTGTTTTTGGTGTTAGTTTATTAACTGCCACACAAATAGTATTGTATTATCTCTCTTTTCAAGTGTAAAAATTATAGTCCTGAAGCTATTTAAAAAAAATAATTATGTTTTTAATATCTAATATAACTGCTCGTGATAACACAGATACACTACCTCTACTGTCTGAATAGTGAGACATTTGAATAATGGTCAGTGCGTCCTTCTTTGCATCAGATCTCATTTCGTGGTTACGTGACTCCCGGGACACTGATACTCCTTTTCACACCTGACAGATCAGTTCATCGGAGACAAGTTGTAACAGGCTGACACGAAGCAGAACACCGTCGCTGTAACTTGACCCGGCTTTAAAAAATGCAGATATTTTAGGGAATTCCTGTCTGTGAGAGGAAAAGGTTGTAAATATCAGAACAGTATAGCGTAGTTCTCTTTGGACCGTTTTAAATCACCTGCTCATCGTTTATCAACAGTACAGCAACTGTGACACGCTGACGTTTCCCTCTCTGTCCACCTATGACAACTTACCTTACCTGACATCAACACTTCCTCTACGGCTGCTCGGCACTGTGGGAAAACAGAGATACCGTCTCTACACTTCCTGATTTTGCATGACGTGTGTGTTTATCTCAACCTCCTCTGGGCAATCTCTGCCACATCCATCTGTGAACCGATAACTGTTCACAAAACTCTGCTTCACCAAAGAAAAAAAACACACTGATTGTGAATTATATAACAGCAACCAAAAGTCAGAGATACAGTACATGAGGACACGGTTCACAAAGACTAAATAAGTTACAGTGAGAATACTGAACCTCTAGCTTGTTTAACATTTACCAGAAGTACATAAACAAATGTGGCACCCCAACACTCTACATCATCTCAATTCATTGCAAAGAGAACCAACAGGAAAATAAATTAATTTGGGACTGTAGCAGCATCCTCGTAGTAAAAAAACAGAATTCAGCTTGTTCTGAATCATTTCACATAAAAAGTTGCCCTTATTCACAAATAAATAATAAAGACTTATCTTCAAACAAATCCCACTGTTATATGTAATGAGCGTTCAGCTCTCATACAAAAATAACGCTTTCTGAAACATGTGGTTAAACTATACAGTGATAAAGTGCACGGTTACAGTGACACTGGATTCTGTTACTACCATCATCTGTTGTCCTCAGTGACTCCATGACTTTAGCTTTGGTTTGGTTGTAGAGCATCGCTGCGTCCGTAAAAATGTCGAGATGAATGTTGTATCTCGGTTCCAAAGTGTGCAACGTAGCACGAAAGCTCTGACTCTCAATGACTGAGTAGGGGCGCACTCTACTTCGTGATTCGCTTCGCCCTCTCCAAGTTGGGCGGAAGAAAAAGCAAAATGCTTCCATACATTAGCTTTTAAGTCAGGGGGTGCCGTCGGGTTGTATCCATATTCGGCTGCTCAAACTCAGCTCAAACTGGTCTCTTAGCAATTCAGTTGTCTTGTCCACTCCCAGTTGCCCGTACTCAACGAGGAGACATCGAAGTACAATGGAAACCAAATTTTTGGCAAGGACAAGTTTGTGTACTTCTGTACCTGGTGGTCTCTACTCTTTCAAGCAGGGCATCAGTTACCAGCAACTTGGTTGCCTCTCTCTGCAGCAGTGTGACTCTAGGATCCTTGCCATTAAGCGAGTGGAACGAGTGCCCTTCTTCTCTAACTGCTTCCTTTACTCGAGAGATTACTGCGTTGGTATCTTGAGCTTTAATAAGGTTGTTACAGCTTATCTGAGTCAGACAACGAAAAAGCCAAACTTGTTGGAAACGCATAACACTCATGTCAGGGGAAACCCCCAATTGCTCTGCAAAGAGGAAGAACTCTCCAGCTGGCTGCCTTCCACACATGATCTGGTTTCAGGGAGCTTTGACACTTTCAAGTAGAATGTTTCGCCACTCAACATTATTGTTTGGAAGGGTGACGCATGATGAGGAGTTGGCGTCAATGTTGCTACTTCCTGGTCGGTACTGGAGGGTGAAGATGTATGTCGAGAGTGCAGCAAGCCAACGATGGCCGGTTGCGTTTAGCTTGGCGCTTGTGAGGATATACGTTAGGATATACGATAATAAAAAAATGTATGGACCACAGCCATTTAAGTGCCAATAATTTGATGGTGCAGGACACATATACAGTATATTGCAGTGAAACATGAGGCCACGGTGAGTAAAATGTGACAGGAGCAAAGAAGAAACGCCCCAAAACTGCTTGGGGTTCAGAGGGTTAATGAGTTGGTCGAGACGTGCTTTCTCTCCGGAAGCCGGTTGCAAGCCTCCCTTTTGGACCATCTTTTTCAGAACTTTCTCCATCCTTCTCATAAATGCTGAAATCTTCCAACTTAGGTGCTGACAGCTTTCTAAAATAGCAAGTAGAGCTTTTAACCGGTTTCAGGTGTGGCTAAAGTCTTCTTAATAACATCAATGTATTCTTTAGGTGTTGCATCGAGATTGTTGAATTGGCTTGCAGGCTCTCTAATGCAGGACCCTTAACGCTTTTCATTATTTTCATTCTTATTGGACTTCAGTCACTATTAACCAAGAGGTTAAAGCATTCCTCCGGTCACAGCAACTGTTTATCTGATTTTACAAATAATATTTACCCTTAGAGTTGAAAGAAAAACACAAATAACACAAATTAGACTCCTTTAAAATAAAAAAATATTAACCTTTGATATAATGAACGACTCTATTAAAATGAGCAAATCAATTAATTGCTGGGATATATGCAAAACTGAATAGGCTTAAACCAAAATATTACCAAGCACAACTAAAATCTTTTCAGGTTCCTTTGGCAAATTTCTTTACCACTTTTCTTACTTACACCAACAAAGTTACTTAATGAGACTCCAACTCCCACAGTAGGCCCTCAAACACACACACAAACTGACACGAATACAAAAACAAGAAAAAGTGCCGGCCTGGGTGCAGTGCAGCTGAAAAAACTCTATCCAACTCACAGCTCCGCGTTGGTCCTGGACAAACAGTTTGTGGCCCGAAAGATGAAACCCGACTGCAGAATATAGCTACACCAACAGTCCATCGCAGTCAGAGATGGCGCTAACCTACCTTGTGGCACCTGAATGGCCCAACAGGCGTCTCCATCAGAGGACCCACACTGTCACCGTCCGA
The DNA here is from genome assembly GCA_016806645.1 of Ophiodon elongatus. Lineage (NCBI taxonomy): Eukaryota > Metazoa > Chordata > Actinopteri > Perciformes > Hexagrammidae > Ophiodon > Ophiodon elongatus. The sequence goes on along the minus strand of JACSYO010000268.1, from coordinate 144,326 downwards.
CCTTGAATCCAGCTCTGGGTCTAAGCACACATTCGTCTCCTTCACTTATCCGCTGGTTACACAAGCTAACTAAAAGACACTGCTGCTAGCACTACAATTAATTAGCAGCCTGTAGCTGAGCAGCTAGCATCTTTAATCCCGTTAGCTTGGCAGCTAACTGCTACGCAAACAAGCGCGAACATGTGGGCTAATTAACAGAGATTTAATAGAGAGCGGTGCATGTACGGCTACTGTTTTTCATCAATTTAAGGTGACTCAACCGAGCTCTTTTTTCTTGGCTCCACGTGTCTCCTCTTTGTTTCTCTCTTTCTTCCCTCGTGTCCCTCCCGTTTTCTTTCTCCCACCGTCTTCCTGACCCACGACCAGTTACCACAGGTGGCACTGACTGACACCTACGGTAACCAATCAAACAGAGCTTTAGTTTACCCCACTGTTTGGCTCCAATGTTGTTTACAATTGTGTGTTGGATAGTGTAGAGTCAGGTAGAGTAAATACGCAGATAGTTTTGTTAAGTAAAAGTAGCAATACCACAGTGTAGAAATACTATGTTACACGTAAAAGTCATGCATTCAATGTTTTGCTTCAGTAAAAGTATGAGTATCAAAATCTACTCAAAGTGCCAAAAATAAAAGAAGACTCGATGGCAGAACGTCCCATTTAAGAATAAGATTATGTTGCAGTAATGTTTGTATTACTTTGATGTGGCATCTGGTAAAGGTGGGGCTAATTGTAATCATTTTATGTACTGCTGGATAGCTTGTGAGTATTTGCACATACAATGCTCTCAATGTACTTCCACAAAAACAGACATCATAGTTGAAAATAAGGCAACAAAACTGGACTAATAAAGGTATATTAATGATCCATAACCTGTAAATATACATAATCATTTATTTGTTTATTGTTATGTTGAATTAAGCGTATTAATCGTAATCTGCAAAGTAACCAGTACCTAAATTAAAAGTACATCTCATTCAGAATTGAGGTAGAGTAGAAATATAAAGTAAAACTAAAAAATATATATAAATTTATTTATAATAGACTATTATAGATAGGACATTGTTCAGTGATTAGTAATGTATTTTGTCTACAACTATAACTCCTTTATATACCGGTATGGGAGCTACAAATGAATGCTAGAATAATGTAACATAACTATCATCATATATATTAAATGTAAAACAAATTTCTAAACAGCTTTAAAGTCACTTGAGAATGATTTGTAATATGTTATTTTGTATATTAAATTATGAATTCATGAAAGAAGCCCTTTTATGTAATTTAATACATATTAACCACACACTGTGTGCATATAAAATGGGCGACCGTGACTCAGTGGTAGAGCAGGGGTCCTTCAATCAGAGGAGCGGTGGTTCAATCCCCGGCTCCGCTAGTCGATGTGTCCTTGGGCAAGACACTTGCTCCCGTAACTGTGCCTATGGTGTTAGTTAGAATCCAGATGGACGCTATTCATCCAGTGTATCCAGAGGCACTCATTGTAAGTCGCTTTGGATAAAAATGAAATGTAAAATAATATATTTAACCATTTAATATGTATTGCAGCACTCTTTACACCCACCCTTAGATTAAAGCTACACTTGTGTCCAACGAACCGAAACATTTTGGACTTATATGTTACCTAGTAGGTGTTTTCACCTGCTGTACTAAATAAAGCTCTATTGTCCATCCCAAAAAAGCAGCCTATGACTCATGCCTGATGATGAGGCCGATAGATAAGGCAAAGTAAATGATTACCAGCCTGGCATGCAGTTAGGTTTATTTTGTCTGGTTTAAATCTCTGCCTATACTTACCTACGGTTTCTGTGTTTCTCAGAGCTTCTTTGGAAAACGGAAGAACCTGTAAGTATTGTGTCCATTAGCGAAGCGTTGCTTTTAATGTATTATGCATGAAAAGCAGCTTCTCACAGCTCCCCTTTCCGTCAAACACAGTGGACCTCCAGCTCCACCCAGGAGGACAGGTGAGACTCAACCCCACCTACGAATGAAGGGGCAACGTTTCGATTCCCCCAGTCCTTGTTTCCTTACTGGGTTACATACATTATCATCTATTATCAATGTATTTTTTTTTCTCTCCCTCAGATGACAATGCAGGGTTTGAGTGGCCACAGGAGGAATTTGTAAGTAGAAAGACAACAAGTTCTTGAATTATTAAAAGGTCCTAAATGAGACATTTTTAAATATCTTTATCGTATTTTTAAGCCATAGTTACCACATTTCCCTTCTTTTTACACTTTCTATTTTCTAAACGGCAGGATGATGACGACGAGGACTACGGGAACACGTATGAAATGCCTCCCTGTGAGCGCCACACTGTGAAGGTCCCACAGAAAGAAGTGGAGGAGAATGTCTATCTGGGTAACAAGCACTGCACTGAGTCATTACTGCAGACAGGGTATTGACAGTTCCTGTTCAGCACAGACACCTCGGACACCTTTTTTTACCTAAAATGTCCCTCGATCCTGCTTGTTTTGCAGGGAGGCCGCCCAAACCCACGCCTCCACAGAGGCAGGCTGCTCTCCCGCCGAGACCGGCCAAACCCTCGGTAACAACAGCTCGGTGTCCTGGAAGTCTGTTCCTGTTTGTTCAAGACATTTGAAATCAGTTTAATGATATTGCATTTCTTTTAATTCAATGGTCCGTCACCCAGAAACCCCAACCACGTGCTGAAGACTTCCTCCCTGATCCCAAAACCAAGAAAGGTGAGCGATTCTTCTTCTACTCATTCACAGCCACACGGAACGGGTGCATTCATGCTCGTTCACTGGACAGCCCACCTCTCACCTCATCACCTCTCTAACCCCTTTTCCTCAGCACCTGAGATAAACCGAACTGAGAAACCCGGGAGAAAGAAGGCGATGCCCCCCCCACCTGCTCCTGTTCCAGAGCCTGCGTCCAACACCGAGGAAGGTGCAGTCATCACTTCTACCGAACACAAATAGGCCTTTCATAGAAGTAACTCATCAGCCTGTAAATTGAATGAGAGGAACATCAATGTATTAATGAGGTGATGTGGCAACCGCGTATTTGGTTTTATTAGCCATGTGCCATTTGCAGAAACAGTCGCTTCATTAAAGGTTTTGCATTCGCAGGAAAAAGAGACACAGTTTAATGTTTCCAGCAGCAACAGCAGTTTGTGTGGCATGAATAGAAGAAGTGGGAAGTTGAGCGAAGTTTGAAGCTGCGACTGGAACAAAGAAGAAGGAGGAGAGTGCCACCTGCTGTTGTGCCAGCGAGCTGCACCTCGAGTGACGCCAACTTCATTGGCAAATGTTGCCAAGAATTAGTCAAAGTTAAAAGACAAGGAACTTTGTCACATTTGTCAACAGAAGATTATCTTGTCACTCACTAATCATGAGTAATCTCTCTTTGTGTCCCAGACGTCTCTCTATTGCACATTTCTGAATATCTGACACCCTTCCTATTAATCCCACTGACCGTGGCGACAGTAAGAAGACAATATATAATGAAGCGGGGAGGACAGAACAAAGTGATTCATTCAAATCCAGACGAAAGTTACAAGACAATGAAAGGTCCTTTGAAAAATGTGGTATATTGTCCCATTAATATACCACATCTACACAAGAAGTAAACACTAAACCAGTAGTCCTGCCAGTTACCACAATGTGCAGTGTTGTTTGGTCTTGTCCTGTCCTGTTACATCATATGTGTTGTTTTGGCCTCCAGTATTTTTTTCTTTGCATTGCATTAAATGCCTCCACCATCACCAACCGAATGGGCGACGTGTTCTCTGGTCACCTGTGTTTGCCTGTGTTTGACTGTAACCCGTTCCCCCCTTTTTTTTAAATACTGTAGGCACATATAAAAGCTTTGAGGCTTGTATGATACCACGACAACACGTCATTTTTTTTCTTTCTGCGTTTCAGATGTATACCTGGATCCAAATGAAGAACAGGTGAGATAAGATAGACACATCAGCAATACCCAAAGCATAACACACATGGGAGGAGAGGGCAAAGGTGTGATGGGGTATGACGGGTTGTAATGACCATGCACCCATGAATAGGATTGGATGTTACCAGCAATACTTTGCTTCCTCGCGTTTGTGTCTTACGTGTGTGCCGTTTCAGGAGGACAGTGATGACGTGTATGTGGAGCCTACAGCTGGTACGTTTACGTCTCACTTCACAAGAACTGGCTCTGCGCTTTAAAGTCTGCACGGTTTGCAAAGGTGACGATCAGACCAAGATATTCCCTTGAGCCATTTTTCCTCCTGCTCCCCAGCTTGCCCCCCGGCCCCTCGTGCGCCGATGAGGATGCCTCCGTCTCCCAACGCGGTGCTCGTACCTTCCCCCATACCCATGTGAGTGCACCTCTCAACCTGGGTCCAAACCAGCAGCCGGTAACGTGCACTAACCGGTGATATGATCTAGTCTGCTTCGCTTCATGCTCCGTGACACATCAGACAATGAGCGATGCTGTGTTTTTTGGCAGCAAAATGCAAATGTGGCAGCGATATTAGTGGCGTTGAACAGTCAATTCCCTTGCACTAGACATGTAATGAAACTGAACAGTCTCTCTATCTGCAGGATGAAGCCTCCGGTTCCCAGAGCTCCGTCTGTGAGTGTCTAATTCATCTCAGTGCGATATTGTTTCCTCATGCAAAGCTCCGAGTTCTCATTAAAAGTGAGACCGTCAAGATAAAGGCCTGAATTAGAAATGGAGTTCTTTCATTCTTACCATTTGCTGCGTCAGAAAATGAAGACTCATCGGTGGTGTTGGCGGTGGTGTAGTAACCTTTTATTTCCCTCCTTTCAGAATTTACTCTTGCCTTCCTTGAACGAGTTAAAAACGGGTAAAGACCGTAAAGACCACCATCTTCTGCCCTCGCTAAAGCTGGTCAAATATCAGTACACACACACACACACACACACAAAATACATGCTTTGGAGCATGACGATGCACATCTCGTCTCCATAGCTTCTTCAGTCGAGGCGAGACGAGCCACGTTTCCCGCCAAACTCTCCCCACAGACTCCCAGCGGGAAGCCCCCTCTGCCAGTCAGCCTGAAGGAAGCTAAACACAGGTTTGTTAGACGGATGAAACATTTCTCAAAAGGGTTAAAAAAACGCGACGATTCACATTAATTTCTGCAAATACATCAGCCAGTAAGTCATCAGTGAGTAACATTCGCGCTTTTTTTGTTGTTGTCTTGATTCCAGCATTCTCAATCCTCCTGTGACAGACACTAAGATTGCTGGTAAGCTCACATTTCTTTAAAAAGAGTATTTTTTTATTATTATTATTTTAAATCATTAGGGACAACTGTGATCATTTGGTCTCTGCTTAGATTCTTCATTTAAAGTAATCCAAAACATTGCACCATTTAAACATCTGGCTGTTGCCAAGATTTCCCAAAAAATAACAACCATGGGTAAACACATGACGGGCTTTCTATCTTTTTCTAAGCCTCCTCTGGTGGTATCAAGGCGAGCAAACATTGCGGGAACGAGGTATGGCATCAATCTGCACCAAAGAATGTAGTGAGGGAGAACTGTTTTACTGTTTGTTGATGTATCTGTGTCATATTACAGGACAAAGAGTGGTTTGCTGGGGCCTGCAACAGGAAGACGGCCGAGGATCTCTTGCTGAGGATCAACAAGGTGAGCCAGTCGACGAATAAGAATATACACACAATATAAGGATTTATATTATCAGTTCTATGTTTCATTTTCGAGGTAATAATAATAATCGGCCAATCGGGTCATTTCAATTCAACCAAGCAACAGACAACGGGGACATTTGCTTGAGTGTTTGTGTGCGTGCTGTTTGCTGGCACTCAAATAGAAGCCAAACCCGAGTCAGACACTTACTTACTTTGTCTAATATGTTTTTACTTTCCGCTAAATCCTTAATCATTCCCTCACTTCCCTGTATTAATCTTGCTCTTCCCATCCCCACCCCTTCGTTGAAGGACGGTGCCTTCCTCATACGACACAGCTCAGCCCAGGGCGGCCGCCAGCCGTACACCCTCGCCGTGCTCTACCAGCAGAAGGTGTACAACATACCCATCCGCTTCCTGGAGGAGACCCGAGGTTACGCCCTCGGAAAAGAGGGCAAGAAGAACGAAGAGGTGTGTGTGTGTGTGTGTGTGTGTGTGTGTGTGTGTGTGTGTGTGTGCGTGTGCGTGTGTGTGTGCGTGGCAAATAAGACAAAGAGAGAGACGGGAAGAGAGCGGGATTCTGGGACAATTTCAGGCTTTTTGTTCGATTTCCTCCCTTTCCCTTTCGTTCTCTCTCTGGCAGGTCTTCGGCACCCTCGACGAGATGATTTCCCACCACAAAAAGAACCAGCTGCTTCTGATCGACAGCAAGAGCCAGGCCAAGCAAACCACGTATCTCACGTATCCCGCACGCCCTTAAAAACTGAGATGTATTCATATGAGTTTTATGAGGATAATAGCACAGTTTGAAGGTTTTCTGCAGGTCTACCAAAGCGTCACAAAACCTGCTACGACATCAGCTAAAGTGTTGTTTTCTTCGTAAAAATTGAAATAGACAATGCAAACTTCTAATGCACCGAAACAGAGATTAAATGTCACAAGCTCCAGCGGCCCCATGACGTGACGAAGGCCTAAAGTTAAAGCTCAGAGGTGTTCCTGTTTCCTCGTCGTTTTATTGCAACGACTGCAAAAGGTTGCAAAACTGTTCTCTGGTGAAAAAGGAGAAGAAAACAAAACACGTTTCTGTATTTTTCCCGCCCCCCTCGGATACAGAAGCGATGATAATGCTGTCACATCGCTGGATGTTTCACTCGCTTTAAACATTCACAGCTTTTAATTCTGCTGATATGAGATATCAAAGAGTTTGCAGATAAAATGTTCCACCGTCACTTGGTGCCTCCCGCTCATTTCCATAAGTGGTCATGTCAGCGTCGAGATAAACGTCCCCATGATTTTAATTTTTGTCACGAGTACAGATTTAGTGTTTGAGTTTAGTTTGACTTAGATTTTCAATATAGACCGACACATATGTAACAGGTGTCTTTTCCGGTGTGATGTTGTGCAATACAAAGTAAAAATGCATAATTTCTATTTCATTCATTTTAACGCAGTTTCCTTATATTTACTGTTGATGACCAATAATAATGAGTTGATCTGGACCATGGGCTTTATTTGGGCTTTCTGTGGTCTGTGTGTTTGATGAAGTCCTTTTGAGTAAACTCCAACCTTCTACTTGGGATGGATCCTCGTCAACTGAGGGTCAGTGTGGAAAGGGCAGTGTGTGTGTGTGTGTGTGTGTGTGTGTGTGTGTGTGTGTGTGTGTGTGTGTGTGTGTGTGTGTGTGTGTGTGTGTGTGTGTGTGTGTGTGTGTGTGTACTGCCATCGTATGTCCACTGACCAGATGCTGCTGGTGAACACCTGCTTCCTGTCAGAGTGAAACCACCTTCTCTGCGACCGAACCATAAATCCTGGGCCTGTCGTAGCAACACAGCAGAATCCTGTGTGAATATTTTTGACTCCAAAGGTGTAAAAAACAACTAAAAACTACATTAAACACGTCAGAGTTAAATGTAACGCTTTAGTAATTTTGATCACCGGTTTCAGAGCGCTATCAGCTCATTAAGTGGGCTAACAACTAAGTAAGAGCCAACACTGGAGGACATTTTATTGTATTATTGCGGTAACTTACTGGAAAACACTGTTACCAGTACGTTACGTACGTGAAACAGATTTGCCGTTATTGTGCTTTACGATGTAACTGCTCTGGTTTACAGTATGATACTGTAAATGTGTTTTGGAGTATGATACTGTTATTGTGTTTTATAGTATGAAACTGTTAATTACAATATCCTAAATATTGTCACGACTGTCACGTGGGGGGCAAAAAGGTAGCAGAGAGACACGGGGAGCAGAAGGATTAATGGATGGATTCAAAATAAAACAAGAAAAAAACTAAATTAAAACCCAAGGCTGTGACAAATATAGCCTACAATATTCACTAGTAAGTACTGCTAATTCAAACACAGGTTAATGTATTTTACATCAAAAAATATTTTACTTTAAAAAATTACATTTATGTTTAAATTAACAGGTAGGCTAACAAATTCAGTTAGTAATAGTCCTACCACACATAAAATGCATGGTGGGACTATTGTCTTCATTTTATTTGCCATATATTGGAAAATGAAAACATATTTGTTTCATGACTCTTGTTCATCACTTGCTATTTTAAAGTACACCTTGGTTCGTCATTGATAGATATTTCAAATGTCGTGAATTATTGCAACCGCTGAATTAAAGAAAAAAAAAACACAGACAAGAAATTCAGCCCATGTTGCACCATTCAAATCCAATCCTTATATGGGCACCACATTGAGGTCATGTAGCCTTTCTCCAGTAGCACTACACGCTATAGGTGTAACAGTAAATTACCACAATTACAAAAGTACAGTAAGTTTCTGTAAATGACGAATAGCATCTGCACTATATCCATAATGCTGGGCAAGTTACAGTAACCGTCTGTTAAGATGTCTTTATGAAGGTTTTTTGATCATTTAACTGTAAAATTACAGCAAAGGCTAAAGGTGAAAATGTGCTTGAAATTTGAAATCAACGAGCATCCTGATATTACAGTCCCGTCTTGTCTGCCTTTTAGTTTTTAAAACTGACTCGTGTTCTTGCAGCCATGACACAGTTTGAAGTTGTCGTATCGTATTACCTGGTAGATTCCAGTCCAGGCCAGAAGTGCAAAGGCTCCCATCAACTGATGCTGCTGTATTTGCGTAGGCTGGTGGAGATGAGTACTAAATAACTTCCTGGAGCCAGAGTCATTTGGCAGGTGGGTGTAAGGCACCGTGTAGCTCTGTTACGGGATTAATGGTGTTGAAAAACTACATCCTCAGGATCCTCACCATCCATATCATATATCGCTTTAAAGTGTACGAATAAAGTGTTTTGAATTTGTTCACTGAGTCTCCAATTCCAGTTTCAGTCATGGTTTTTATTTCAACTTTTTTTGGGGGGGCTTTATTGGGTAGTGCAAAGGAAGAAAAGAGGACAGGAAATGAAGGGAGGGAGATGGGGGATGGCACGCAGAAGAGATCCCTGGCTGGATATTTCAATTACATGGCAAGCATCTTAAAGCACAAGCACACCCCAAGTCTGAGATTTTTTTTTATTCTAAAATATGTCATGAAGACCTATTGCAACAGGTTTACAGGTAAATAACTTAACAGATCATCTGCTTTTCTAACCACATGAGAAGATTTTAATCTACATTGAGTTTTTACTTCTTAACGCGTTACTCCCTGTGTATCGAGAGGACCAACTTTTCACCGTGTGATCACAAATGTCACCGCACTCTTTCTTTCCATGGAAAACTTTTATCAATTGAGGAACTGGGAACTTGTGTAAGTCAGATTTTTTGGAACAGTAGCTTTTTTTTTTTTTAATTATTTCAAAAGCTGTCTGCTGTCCACATCCTGTGTGTAATATACTGACTCACATCAGGAGCGTAAAAAAGGCCTTTGTTGATTTGAAAAGGACGTTTTTTTCAGACCAACCGCAAATAGCTGACAGATCTAAATGATTGTGACTTTTAAACACTGATTTTTCTTTTTTCCATTTTTCCCATATGCAAAAATGTGTCCACAGTGTCTCATCATGTGCAATACCGGAAAGTTTGTCTTAATACCAAATGAAGTGCAATGCATGACAAAAAAAAAGGTTTGCGAAACAAAGAAGTGAATACTGTGAGTGAATATTTTTGCAGTTGTGCACAACCTGCTGTTCACACGACATGATGGAAATGACGATGATGATGATGATGATGAGAGTAGATGAGATCCTGTCAGTCAGCAAGATGCAGTTTCAGCTCCTTGTGGGGGAAACAAAAAACATTGAAACGTCTGCAGTCCTCTCCGGAACATACATTCATACAACAACAACACTTTTTATTTATTTTTTTCTGCAATGATGTTTGATTCTCAAGAAAATCACGGGCAAAGGTGGGGCGCTTGTCACGAGCCCTGATTTCGAAGTTGGTGGGGGAAAGAAGGGGAGGGGCTGCAGCGGAGGGGTACACACTGCACATCCGACGCACTTGCATTGACAGCTCTGACTAGAGGGATACAAAATAAATAAAAAATAAATAAATCCACGACACGGGGAGCTTATGAGAAGTCATCACTGACAATAACCAATTATTATAAAAATAAATTAAAGAAAAAGCCCCGTGTAGTTACGAGGCTCGTGGGGGAGCTGTTCTACACTCCAGTAGTAGTTGAAGCGGACTAGTTTTCTTCGCGGAGGTGCGGAGTTTTCGATTCAGGACTGGCGTGAGGGGGGCGCGGGGAGGGGAGGGGAGGGGGGAAGAGGCTACTGAATGGGAGCAGTCGCTGGATTCGTGCGATACCAACAGACTACCCGCCGCTGCCCGCCGTGTCCGACGTTTTGGGGACGTTCTTACTGAGGGGGCACAAACGGAGCAAGATCACCTCCACTCCTCCTCCTCCTGCTGCTCTCCCCCTTCCCCCCTTTTCCTTCCTCGCGGACTCTTCGGAGCGAGAAACCCTGCAGACATGGCTCAGATACTGCCGATACGATTTCAGGAACATCTGCAGGTAAGCAGAGAGAGAAAGAGAGAAACAGCCTTGTAAGAATACATTTTAGCTCATTTCTTAATTTTTGCGCAGCATGTGCCGCAAGCGCGCGCGCGCGCGCGTACACACACACACACACACACACACACACACACACACACGCGCGCGCGCGCGGCACATGTCGCATTTAAAGGGAATCTGAAATAGGGCTGCAGGGCTCGAGCTCAATATAGCTACAGGCCTCGTTTTCTTCTGCCCGGCCAGATGATGACTTGTAAAAAAAAAAAAAAAGAAGGAAAAAAAAGAAATGGACCAGTCAGATCTATACAGCAGCAGCTCCAATGCGGACCGGCGCGCGCGCGCGCGCGCGTGCGCGTGTGTCTGCGAGTGTGTTGATACGCCGCAGTTCCCCCCCACCCCAATTCAAGTGGAAAAACGCCGCTGTCACGTTCACGATCTGCGGCGTCTTGACAACTGCGCTCAGCTGTTGGTGGTAACGTGGTCCCCGTGAACCCGGATGGCACTCCGCGGCTACCATGTTGTTGTCATGTCCTGCGGCGACCATGTTCACTTTGTAACCTTCAACAATAACAGCGGCGGCGAAACGACAACGTAACTGAGAACAAGAAGCCTCCGTCGATAAGGAGTGAGGAGGCTTATTGCTCGCTCGCTGTTACAACAGTTGAATAAGTTCCGAAATCCGCATCAGTCAGCTCAAGGCCAGCCGGTAAAACAACCAAAAAACACCGGTCTTGATGTCGCAATAACCTAACCCCCCCAAAATTAAAGTTTCATATCACAACATCCATATCAGAATCAGAATCCGCTTTATTGACCATGTATGCATATACACAAGGATAACAAAGTAGAACAACGGTAAGCATGGACATGTAACTACTGTGTACACGTATACATATAAATATGTATACAAAAGTGTAATACAAAAATATGTATATGAACATAAAACACTGACAATGAAATGGAGGTAATAGTGCAAGGATGCTTGAATACATATGGAAAGATTGTAACAGGATACTTTATGTACATGAGGTAGGTGGACTATATATATATATATATATATACATACATATACATACATACATACATACATATACATATATATATATATATATATATATATATATACACATACATACATATATACACATACATACATATATACATACATACGCACGCACAACACACACACACACACACACACACACACACACATAGTTTCTGACACTATGACTGATTTAAGTGTTCATCAGAGTAAAGGCCTGTTCTGGTGTCTGGTTGTTTTCTTGCCGTACACAGTAGTGATGTGTCTCCCTGCTCCTCTGGTTTTGTACCCTTTCCTTCCAGAGGAGCATCTTATGCAGCTTCTAAATGATCAGCATCAACATGACAGAAAAGCCTTGCAGTGGGAGAAAAAAAACTAAAAACCAAACCCCACACACATACACACCAAATGCCCCCCTTGTTACGCTCTGTGACAGAGAGGGGGAAACACAATCAGCCACTTATTTTGGTCGTAGGTGGAGGAACTATCTCCACTATGCTGCCCCCACCCCTCCTTTTCTTTTCTTTTAAAACCCTGTGGTTGGTTTGGTCTTTGATGGTCGTTGTCCCACAGCAGCCCCCCTAGTGCTCGGTGTCTTGCAGCCAGAGGAGAAAAAGTTTTGTGACGCACCCCCTCGACCTCCCCTCGTCTGTAGCCTGTTGTTATGGTAACAGCAGGCAGTGAAATGGCCTTTCACGAGAAAAAAAAAATACAGAGCCCCCCCCCCCCTCTCGCTCTCTGTGTGTGCTTCCCTTTCCTCTGGCCGGTAGCCCTACTTTCGTCAGCCAAAGATCTTTTATCCTCCAAAAAAAAAAAGGAAAAGAAGAACGGTGCCGGCCAAGAGAGCTTGCAGGCCACCGGGCTCCTCTCCTCTCTGACAGGCCTGTTGTTGCTCTGCTGATGGAGGAGGGCAGCTCGAAACCTGGCAATGTCTGGGTTATGAGTTCACATCGCTTTCCCTTCCACATCTCCTAAGACACACACACACACACACACACACACACACACACACACACACACACACACACACACACACACACACACACACACACCACCTCGAGATGGTGATGACAGCAAGGCTGCTGCTTTTACGTTCCACCTCTACCGTGAAATCCCAGCTCGGCCCCCTCGTCGTATCCCTCTGTGAATCTAGGTGGCTCCAGCAGAGTCAGAAAAATGCTTGGAATTTGCGAAGCCAGGACTTTGGGCCTCAAGTTGTTTAGCTTTTCTTTTTCTTTTTTTCCCCCTTTCTCCCTCGGCCTGGTATTTACAGCTCGGTGTCTGCAGTCTGGGCTGGGTTTTTCTCAGGAGTGTAACGGCGGACCCAGCTTTCAAGATTAGGTGCCGGCATGAAATTAAGAGAGGAACCCCCCCCCCCCCCTCCCCGATGCTTCTGAACATCTCCACTCCAAACAGTTATTTAAAACGAGCCGTGAGAGATGCAACTCGTTATTTATTTATCTTTCTCCCTCCAGTTCGGTAGCTCCACCATTACTCCTTGTCTCCCTTTGCTTGTTTACTTCGCTGTGATTCCTGACCCGAGGGTCCGGGCTGCGCGTCACATTGTGCAGCATCAGTTGACCAAACGGACCGGGGCCCTGCAGACGGGCGTGTGGAGCAGAGCGTAGCCTCCGGACTTTGATTACGTGGGTGGCGAGGTGAAGGACGAGTCTGTTGAGTCATGACCGTGCCAAAGGCAGCTCCTGTGCTCCGGCCTTCAGGTCCTGTAGCAGCTCGTGGAAGTGCTGCAGCTCCGAGGAGCCTGAACGTTGTCCTGTCTAGTTGAGTTAGGTCTGCGGCCGTTTACGGCATCCCGGTGCGTCGCTGCCGTATCCACGACTACGAGATGATGCCGCCACGTCAGCGGATGCGATAGGCATCTCCCCCCCGGCAAATTACATCAGGATGGGAAGCAGGATGTCATGAACGGCCTAAACGGGACACATCTGCGACAGTGGCGGTGGCTGGTGGGGGAAGAGGGGGGGTGGGGTGGGATGAGGAGGAGGAGGAGGAGGAGGAGGAGGAGGAGGAGGAGGAGGAGGAGGTGGTGGCGGTGCAGGAGGTGCATCTGTTTTCAGTCACCAGAAAACTGACTCACGAAAAAAGAGCGGTCACTCACGCGGAAAACAAGGCGCACATTGTGTCTCTCCGCAATGTGAAACGAGTCACACGCTGTGAAACCTGCAATAACTGGACTGTACTGCTTGTTTTACAGATTATTTTCCAGTTGATTGGACTCATTGTTTTGTCTATAAAATACGCATTATAAATATTACCTCAAATGTTAATTATTCGCATCCAAAGGACCGACAACACAGAACATTGCAGCAAATCTCTTACTGATGCAGGAGAAAGGGATTAACCTTCAAATATGTCCAAATTAAAAAAGAAAAACTGGATTATTGCTTTTCATGTCTCCACCTCTTTCTCCATTGTGATATACTGTGTGTGTGTGTGTGTGTGTGTGTGTGTGTGTGTATATATATATATATATATATATAATATATATATATATATATATATATATATATATATATATATATATATATCTCTCTCTCTCTCTATCTATCCAGTGGTTGTGTACGAGCCGTAAACACAACCACTGATATATAATCAAATACTAGTACTCTTTATGGATACTGCTTATCAGTTCAGTTCCTTATCGATACTCTTGTTGGTTCTTTTTGATTTATTTTGGGAGAAGGAAAAAAAAAAAATTCATGAAGAAAAGAATCGACATTGCTTTATTATTCTAGTAAGCAAACAAGTCTTTCTTAAGCGGTTCCAAAATCTAAAGTACATTCGCAGCTAAATGATCACCTCAGTGATTAGCCTCCGTGTGTTAGCCCGTTCTTGTTGGCAAACTGTATGGCGCCGCCAACGTGACCTGCAGGGGACGAGGACGGGCGGCCGCTCGCCGAAGAGTAGAATTTATGCTCCGCTTATTCACCAAATGTTGCTGGACCATAACCCCCCATGGGTTTGTCTCCATGGGCAACCCCTTTTACGTCTACTCATTCGATCCAATGTTAGCAAAGAATATTGATTAGAGCAGCTGTACGGGTTTTCATTATCATCTATATTAACCCCCCCAACCTCTAGGGCCACACACACACACACACATACACACACACACACACACACACACACACACACACACACACACACACACAACCCTGTACCTAGGGCTCGTGTAAGAAAGGCGCCAAGTAGCAGCAACGCTTCCACGTCTTTTTGCTGCAAGCCTCGCTTCATAATTGCGCTTGCATAATCCACCCCACACCCCTCCCCCCTCCCTCCATGAACCCAAACCCCCCCTCAGCTGCTGCTGATGCGACGTGTCAGTGCCTCGGCACTGCATCCACCCCGGTCTATGACTCACCAAAATACCGTCAGCGCTGTATCATCAGCTAAGTCCTGCTGCTGCTGCTGCTGCCATTGTTTACTGTGACGTGTTTTTGGGATTGTTAATCTCAGTTGTTGAGGGAAGAGGACTTCTAGGAGTTTGTGTGGAGACGGTTTTACAAGAGGTAGCTTATGGAGCTGGAGTGTGATTTTTAGTCTGGAATGTTCTACTGAGAGAGAGTATAGGAGGGAGAGGGGGGGAGGATCTTCCGGTGAGTCAGTTGCCCCACCCTGAGCTGGAGATTGCCAAAGGCCTGTGTTACTGGAACTGCGCTGTACAGACAGACTCTTATCCCCTCCCTTCTTCATATCTCATAAAAGGTACATTCATCACTCGGCTTCTCTCCGAGCACCAACCCTCCCTGTTTCGTTTTTTTTAGGCAACGATGCTGGACTGCATCTCGAGCTCCTCCTTTCACTCCCGTCCTTATCTACACACACACACACACACACACACACACACACACACACACACACACACACACACACACTCTCTCACACACACTATCTTTATTGTGGTTTCCCTCCCTCGCCCAGAGATAGTTCTGGCAGTCTCGAGGAGATGCAGCATATGGCTCCAGTCCTCCCTCAGGTCTTTCTCCTTGGCCTTTTCAAGAGGCCTTTATCTCGTATACGTCCCCCGGAAACCAACTATACTTTGAGTTGCAGCTAAGCGCTTGGTGTGATGTATGGTAATAATCATTTTATTTAGGCAACGCTTTTCAAAAAACTTATAGAGAAAAATATTTAAGAAACGTACATGACAGAAATAGGCAATCGCGAAGCAAAATGTTTAGAGGTTAAAAGCCGACTTGTAGATGTGTGTTAAGTGCTTTAAGGATGCAAATCGTATGTAAAACCAACCACATTGGAACTTTTATTCTCACCATTGATTAATCTGCCAATTATTTATAGAGGAATATGTGGGAAAAAATGCCCATCACAGTTTCACAGAGAGCAAGACAAAGTCGTTAAATAGTCGACAAAATCCAAATATAGTTGGTTTATATTATGATGAACGGAGAGGGGAAAAAAACAGGAATTCCTCACATTTTAGAAGCTGAAGTCTTCTGAGAGTGTTTTTGCTTGAGAAACAACTTTAGCAATCAACAACAAAAATGTTATTTAAAAAAAGATAAGCTTTTATTGCTTTATTTTTCTGTCCATCAACTGATCCTTTTCAGCTTTCACATGATGTTTGAAGAAACCCATTTTGCAGCAGACATTTGCAGAACAATAAAAATGATGATATGAAACGGCTTCATTCATCGCGAACCCCCCCCCCCCACACACACACACACACACACACACACACACACCTCCCTCTCCCCCCCACTGATGATGATGACATCCTTCCTGCTACATCCTTCCTGTTATGTAGATGACACTTTAAATGGCCCAGCGGTCGGGATGTTGCCCTCCTGCTCCAACCTGCCAACTGAAAGATAGTACAGTCCTTGTGATGAGCGTCAGGATTCCTCTCCGCTTGCCTCAGACTGCATAATGCAGTCAGTTCAGTCGTCAGAGTGGTGGCGGTGGGGGTCGTGGGGGTCGTGGGGGGGGGCATGTTTTTGGTCTGGTCAGTTTGACAAAATGTGCACAATAATTCCTCTGTTCGGCCGCCGTGGACCAATGAGGAGGTCCGAATGGTTCTGCTAAGATTTGACACAGCAGAAAAATTGCCGTCTGAGGCGTCGCTGCACCTGGGGACTCCTTCTCCTTAGAAAAGTAAATATGCTGAATAACCAATCAGGTGACTTTGCTGACTTTGCTTTTTATAAAAATAAAAAAAGGATTCAAACGTATGCATTTATTTATTTTTTTGGTGGATCTCCATTACTGATTTTCTTTAATGTGTTTCCAGACTGGTTTCGGCTGAGTGATCTCGCGGTAATTAAAAACTCCCTGGCAGCCGGCCGGCTCACATACTGACGTGCAGCGTCAGGCTTCAATCACCGGGCCTTTTGCTGAACAGAGCGACGCCGTACTTTTGAGTAGAGACGTGATGATGTTAACGATAGGGAGAAAAAAACCATCCGTCATCAGACTTAGTTCTCAAAATACTTCAGTAAGATTTCAGGAGGTTTTGCAAGGCAATTTATGTTTCACCTACTGCTTTTATTTTTTGTTGTTGTCCCAATGGAGACGGGACTCCTTCAGAGGCCTTAAAGCTCTGTTAACTTGGAATATTCCACTACTAGTTTTTCCTTTTTAGTCCAATTTATTCATTTAACATGTTTTGGTTCGAGCGTCCAATAAAACTACGAGTCAAATACCGGCTCATCCTTTTCTAATGATTATCAGGCAACACTCTCCCTATTTAGAATTAAATGTATAATGCCACTGTAAGCAGATACATGCATGTATTTGTTAGTAAAAACATAAATAAACTCTCAAAATGTACATTTATCTGCTGACAACTACATTATTGTGTGTTATAAACTGTTTATTAAGCTTATGTCTCTTTTTAAATGCTAAATAGTGTATTTGTTACGTCATCCAATCTGGGTAAAGACTCTCATGGGTACTGTTTTGTATTTCCAGTTGCAGAACATGGGCGTGAACCCAGCCAACATCGGGTTCAGCTATCTGACCATGGAGTCGGACAAGTTCATCTGCATCCGGGAGAAGGTGGGCGATCAGAACCAGGTGGTGATCGTGGACATGTCCGACCCCACCAACCCAATCAGGAGGCCCATCTCCGCCGACAGTGCCATCATGAACCCGGCCAGCAAGGTCATCGCCCTGAAAGGTGAGGGAGGGGAGGAGGGGAGGGGAGGGGAGGGGAGCGGCTGGTATCATGAGTGGCTTTTTGCCAAGAGCTGAGGTTATTATTGCTGTTCAAAATCCCCCGGATGAAGTCCGCGTGGCGTTGGCACCATCTGGCTCTCCCTGGTTCTAACAGATTTACTAGCATTGCTGCGGGTCATACAATGACTGATGTGGCGTCGATGCTGTAAATATGTAGAGTGCACTCCGTTTTATTGCCTAAATGTACTAAATTGGACGTGCAAATCGATTTTCCTGCCACTGATTCTTGCCCTTGGAGCACAAACACAAGCGCTGATCAGGATGATTTGCCTATAATGCTTCTCTGACCCCCCCCCCCCCCACACACACACACACACACACACACACACCCCACCCCCACCCCATTTGCCCTTTCCCCTCTGGTCTATCTAGTTCTTACCTGATTGACACTTTGCTTTTCTCTCCCTTGCTTTCTGTCCTCTCTCAGACGGTGAGTTGCTTTTCGTCTGTCGTGATGATACAGTGGCCATGTCTCTCTCATCTCATTTATAGCACTTAATTAAGGACCACGCCCCGAACATAGCTCATTTCCCATGCACTAAGTACTTAAGCACAATGAACCCGTTCACTTCAATTGGAGATATTTGTGTATGATGATTCCTACATTACAGTAGAGGTGGATGGTAATTTGATTTGTGGTGGTCACGAAAATTCCTTTTTTACTGTATTGTATTTAGATGACGGCAGACATTTTTAGAGACAGATTGTGGCGAAAAAATGTGCGCAAATACAACCAAACCTCTGTGTAGCTAGATATAATAGACTAAAAGAGGTTTTTTTTTTTTTTTATAATTTGGTGATCTGAATGGGAGAGGAAAAAAAGAATAAATATCAGAAAATCAGTAGTAGACAAAATGTTGCTCCTCTCTTGGGTGACCAGTGGGCGTGCTCTTTGGGTCACTGGGGTCACACACACACGTGTATGTATATATATATATATGACCCCACGGCTCGTACACAACCACTGGATATATATATATATATATATATATATAAACACATCCACAAATTCATCTACATGCCTGTTGAAATGTTTATTAAAAAGCTTTCAGTCATTATTTCATTATTCATGCGAAACATTGTATTAATATGTGAAGATAGAGTGCAGTTTTTCGCGCTGTCGGTTTGTCTCATGTCTCCTCGCCGCTTCCTTTCCTCCCCTCAGCCGCCAAGACGCTGCAGATCTTCAACATTGAGATGAAGAGCAAGGTGAAGGCGCACACCATGACAGAGGAGGTCATGTTCTGGAAGTGGATCTCGGTAAACACCGTCGCCTTGGTGACGGACACGGCCGTCTTTCACTGGAGCATGGAGGGGGACTCTCAGCCCGCCAAAGTATTCGATCGGCACGCCAGTCTGGCGGGATGTCAGATCATCAACTACAGAACGGACGAGCAACAGAAGTGGCTGCTGCTGATTGGGATTTCTGCCCAGGTATGAAAACATGTTTACTCATGCCTCACGCTGTAGAGGTGCACATGACCGAAAGACATCTTTGAAAGGAATTAGCATGAGTTATCACTCTCCCTCTCTAATCCCTTGTCTGCAGCGTCATAGCACATGAAAGTCCACTCTAAGATCTTTCTTTTTTGTCTCTACATGCACAATCATTTTGCATTTTTACACCCACAAACATGGCTTTAAAACTTTCCAGTGTGGATTCATGCAGAAATACTAGCCTGGACAAAACTTTTTGAAAAATGGGTGAAGTCAAGTGGGTTTGCGGCGGGGTGATGTTAAGTGTGAGCTAGCCTCGACTTAAGCATAACTAATCATGAAAAAATAATCATGAAAAGCTAATAAAAATATTTTTTTGCAAAGTTCGCTTATTTGCTTTCTTGACAAGAGTCTGTATGGTAAATATGTAGCTAGACCCGGAAGCCGTAAAGCCTAGCTTAGCATAAATAATGGAAAATGGGAGATAAATGGCTGGCCTGGCTCTGTTCAAGGCATAGACTGTAATTTAAAGTGAAGCAAAATCACTCGTTGGTTTGTGGACTGAGTTCGTCATTTTGTCCGTCGCCATCTTGGTTTTTTGGCCGTCGCCATCTTGGCTTTTTGCAACCAGAAGTGACACGAGAGGGCGGTGCTAAGTAGAGCCGAACACTGACTGAGGCGACCAAAGATCTTACGATGAACTTTCCTGAACTGAAAACGCATGAATGGGTTAAAGTTCTAAGACAAAAACATGGACGACTCCCACGACCGGACAACTCCGCGGTAGCGACCTGTCAATCACAAGGTTGCCCCGCCCTAAAGCATACCCTGCTTCATGGTCTATTTGACTCTAAATGGGACCATAATTTACTCAATGAACACCTAAAACCAGCGACTGAGACCATAAACTCATGTTTACTTTTAAGTGATAATAAATCAAGTGAGAAGTAGGGTCATTTTCTCATAGACTTCTATACAATCAGACTTCTTTTTGCAACCGGAGGAGTCGCCACCTGCTGGCCATTAGAAAGAATGCAGGTTTAGGGCACTTCCCCTTTGTCTTCACACTTCAGAACCAGAGGGATGAACCTGGGTTCAAGGGTACGAAAAAAAAAGCTGACTACATTTCAGGCTAGAATATTGATCTCCTTGTCCAACTCTTGGTACGGAAGCGAATAAGCGTATTCCCCCAAAATCTAAAGCTGTTTGTAGTGTTAATCACTTGAATGCATCAAAGCTTTCTCCCCCTCTTTGTTCTCATCTCGTTTTTTGCCCTGCAGCAAAACCGAGTGGTCGGGGCCATGCAGCTGTATTCCGTTGACAGGAAAGTGTCCCAGCCCATCGAGGGCCACGCCGCTGCCTTCGGGGAGTTCAAAGTGGAGGGAAATGCCAAACCCTCCACCCTCTTCTGTTTTGCCGTGCGCTCACAGGCCGGGGGAAAGGTGAGGGGCCCTAGACTGAAGACAAGGATCTCATGATGCTATCGCAGTGTATTTAGTCTCTGAACAAAGAAACAACCTTATATGCTTCGTGCCTTTCGGCCTCCAGATTAGCTCAAGAAAGAGTTATTAGAGAGCATTGACTCCCCTTTTTGTGTTTGCATTTGCTGCCAAAGGTGGTCAGGTCTTTACGTGGTCTTTCTTTTTCCAGTTGCACATCATTGAAGTTGGTCAGCCAGCTGCAGGAAACCAGCCATTTGCTAAGAAAGCAGTGGATGTGTTCTTCCCCCCGGAGGCCCAGACAGACTTTCCTGTAGCTATGCAGGTGAGGAAGGATCTCCCCTCCCCCCTGCTACTTCATAGTTTCTGTGGTAAACTAAGGGGTGACTGGACTGCAGATAAAATCTCTGTCTCTGATTGTTCTCCCCAGATTGGGAATAAGCACGGCGTGATATACTTGATCACAAAGTACGGTTACATCCACCTGTATGACCTGGAGTCTGGAGTGTGCATCTACATGAACCGAATCAGTGCGGAGACCATCTTTGTAACCGCCCCTCATGAAGCCACCTCGGGAATTATCGGGGTCAACAAGAAGGGACAGGTGAGGAACAGGCCATAAGCAATTATTTTTATTGACATGGTTTATACAACATAAATGATAAGCTCTGCTTATGATGTTAAAGTTGAATGCTTGGATGTCATTCTGGCCTCACGGAACACAATGTTATGAAAAACGATCCGAGGTATTGATGCATGTTTTCTTTCCAGGTGTTGTCGGTGTGCGTTGAGGAGGAAAACATTGTCAACTACGCCACCAACGTCCTGCAGAACCCCGATCTGGCCTTGAGGATGGCCGTGAGGTCCAACCTGGCCGGGGCTGAGGAGATTTTTGCCAGGAAGTTCAACACTCTGTTTGCCCAGGGAAGTTACTCAGAGGCCGCAAAGGTTGCTGCGTCGGCACCCAAGGTACGCCCGTGTTCACCGCTGGCTCGTAGCGCTCACGCATTCAAATGTGCACCAGATGCACTGGCAAAAAGTCAGAAAAGATGCTTGTATGCATTCTTACAGTTCTACTTAAAGGGACAGTGTGTAGGATTTGGCGGCATCTGGTGCCGAGGTTGCAGATTGCAACCAACTGAATGGCCCACCGCTAACTCCTCCCCTCAAGTCGCGTTGTCTCGGGGTACCGCTGTGGCCTTTGGGGAATGCTATCAGAGGCTCTCGCTCGAGCTGGTGTTTGGTTTGTCCGCTCTGGGCCACTGTAGCTGTGCAACACGGGCAGAAGAGGACCCGCTCTGTCTAGTTATGCTAAGCTAACGAGAACACAAACTTTAAAGCTCTTAAGCTTTGTTTACACTCACCGTGGTGGAGCTGGCCACAAGGCGATCACATGACTACATGATCACAACTAGTTCATTGATAAAAAAAAATCTATTTACATATCTGGGGATCACACGTAGAAGGCCAATTCGCTTTAGATGCTTTCGAAACAAGTCATCTCAAAAATTCCATATTTGAATAAATATTTTGCAGTCAAATCAAATAGTTTACAGGATATTCAACCTTTTGATATTCAGTGCATTTTGTCTCGCGCCGTCTGCGGAGCCGAATATTCACAAAGCTTTATTTTCAGGTGATTATACACTAATGAAAACATAGTTATGAATACTATGTTGCATTTCTGCCAATAGATCGGCCTGAATGCTGCACACTGGCCCTTTTTTTTTTTCTTTTTTAAACGTGGATCAAAATGTCAAGTGTTTATCTGGTGATGATTTTAGAAACTATCCCAGTCACGCCGGCTGTGATTCAGAGCTCAGGTGTAACTATTCCTGGTCGTCCTTCTTCCGCTCAGGGTATCCTGCGCACGGCGGAGACCATCCGTAAGTTCCAGAGTGTCCCGGCCCAGCCGGGCCAGGCCTCGGCGCTGTTGCAGTACTTCGGTATTCTGCTGGACCAGGGCCAGCTCAACAAGTTTGAGTCTCTGGAGCTGTGCCGGCCCGTCCTGCAGCAGGGCCGCAAGCAGCTGCTGGAGAAATGGCTGAAGGAGGACAAGGTAGGACCTGTAAATGCTGCTCATCGCGTTAGTGGCATCTAACTATTGGTTACTGTGACCATGTGTGTGTGTGTGTGTGTGTGTTGCAGCTGGAGTGCTCGGAGGAGCTGGGGGACCTGGTGAAGGCCTCGGACCCCACCCTGGCTCTTAGCGTGTACCTCAGAGCTAACGTCCCCAACAAGGTCATCCAGTGCTTCGCCGAGACCGGCCAGTTCCAGAAGATAGTGCTGTATGCTAAAAAGGTAAAAGCGGCTCAAACGGCCTTCACTCCTCCACTCCCTCACGCATAGAAAACATTTATTCAACGCACGTTGAATTCGTAGCACATGTGGAAACACGCTACCAATAAGTGGAAACATATTGTGGTGGAACGCTTATCGCAAAGTTCGTCTATCCAGTTCAGAAAGTAACACGTGGTGTCTTTGAGTGACTTCGTTGTTGCTGAATTGCTTTATCAACGGCGGTTTTATAGGTGGGCTACACCCCAGAGTGGGTGTTTCTGCTGAGGAATGTGATGCGCGTCAACCCAGACCAGGGACTGCAGTTCGCCCAGATGCTGGTCCAGGACGAGGAGCCGCTGGCCAACATCAACCAGGTAACGCACGGACGCCAACGCCTCGCTGACTTAGAGATGTACAACGATGTCGACGCGCACACGCACACAAAGTGGCCAGTGTGGGAGCCGTCTGTGTTATTCCAGATGTGCCAGCAATGCCATGAATCCACTGAGTCAGTGACCCCCACCCCTCCCTCTCTCTTTAAAAAAAAATAAATAAAAAGCCACATCATTGCTCTGCTCAGTCCGCATCTCCAACCGGAGGACTTGATGCCCCTAGAGGTTACCGCCCAGTTTTCACAGAGGTTGTTGAATAAGAAAAGCTGAAACATCTGGCCACCGGGGCCTCTGGTTCCTAATGGCGTGTGACTACTAATCTCTCTCTGCGTGCTAATTCTAGATTATGGTTCACAGGTCGTAGGAATTTAAAAATAAATCTTCCCATTTCCCTCTCGCTTTGTGCCTTCTCTTCATTCCTTTCTCTTTTCTTTTTTTGCCCCCCTCTTGCCCTTCGGTAGATCGTAGACGTGTTCATGGAAGGCAACCTGATCCAGCAGTGCACCTCCTTCCTGCTGGATGCCCTGAAGAACAACCGCCCAGCGGAGGGACACCTGCAGACGCGTCTGCTCGAGATGAACCTCATGCACGCCCCCCAGGTGAACACTCGAGACTGCCCTATCTTTTTCAATGAAAGCCGCTTCACCTTTTATCAAACGTCAATGCGTGCGTTGTTCATGCGTGCATGGACCTTTTTTTCTTCTTCTTTTTTTTTTTTTTTCAGGTAGCAGATGCGATCCTGGGCAACCAGATGTTCACCCACTATGACCGCGCCCACGTTGCCCAGCTGTGCGAGAAGGCGGGGCTGCTGCAGAGGGCTCTGGAGCACTACACCGACCAGTTCGACATCAAGCGAGCCGTGGTGCACACGCATCTGCTCAACCCCGAGGTACGCCCGTGGACAGGCATCGACCTTTTTTACTTTTTTTTTTTTTTTCTGTTTGATGCGTGAAATTACTTTTTGAGCCTGCCCTCACTTTTCTCCTCCTTTCTTCTCCCCGCTGCCTCACTTTCTGACTCCTCCTCCTCTCAGTGGCTGGTGAACTTCTTCGGCTCTCTATCGGTGGAGGACTCGCTGGAGTGTCTGAGGGCCATGTTGTCGGCCAACATCAGGCAGAACCTGCAGCTGTGCGTCCAGGTAGCATCCAAGTATCACGAGCAGCTCGGGACTCAGTCGTTAGTGGAGCTCTTCGAGTCTTTCAAGAGCTACGAGGGTAGGTGTCACCTGTGGGGTTGGGGGGGGGAGTGAATGTGTTAAACTTGGGCTTCAGGTTAGCATAGATTGAGCTGACTTTTTTTGTGCTGTTTTCTCCCCACTCTCCCCCCTCCCCTCCCGCCATCTCTATTCAAGGCTTGTTTTACTTCCTTGGGTCGATTGTGAATTTCAGCCAGGAGCCCGACGTCCACTTCAAGTACATCCAGGCCGCCTGCAAAACAGGCCAGATCAAGGAGGTGGAGAGGATCTGCAGGGAGAGCAACTGCTACGACCCGGAGAGGGTGAAAAACTTTCTCAAGGTAAAAAAGAAAAAAGATCCCCAGTGTTAAGAGTGTTCATGATTTTGTTCAGCAATGTTTTACTTTCAACACGGTTCAATCTGCCGTTCCTTCCGTTCGCAGGAGGCCAAGCTAACAGACCAGCTTCCTCTCATCATCGTGTGTGATCGTTTCGACTTCGTCCACGACCTGGTGCTCTACCTCTACCGCAACAGCCTACAGAAATACATTGAAATCTACGTACAGAAAGTAAGAATCCCGACTTTACACACATCTGGTGAGCACTTCATTGTCAAAGCTCGATGGGGGCTTCGTGCTGACATCTTTTATTGTTTTTATTTTTTTTTTATTTGCGTTGCGCGCATTCAGGTGAACCCCAGTCGTCTGCCGGTGGTGATAGGCGGTCTGTTGGATGTGGACTGTGCCGAGGACGTCATCAAGAACCTGATCATGGTGGTCAGAGGGCAGTTCTCCACCGACGAGCTGGTGGAGGAGGTGGAGAAAAGGAACAGGTGAGGAGATAAACGACCTGCACTGCTTCTTTTTTTTTTCTGTCACCTTGCACAGTTGCTCCTGCGTGTCTCATTGGATGCTGTGACATGGTACCTATTGCAAAAGCATCCAATGTGTGTGCGTGAGACGGAAGATATCCAGTGTTAAGCACTGCCTCTGGCAGTCATCCAGTAGCATTTTGGAACATGAGCGTGAGCACTTCCAATATAGCATGACGGTGCTGAATGCGCCACACTGCCACCTAGTGTTGCATGCGTTGCACTACAGCAACGGTAAGAGTGAGACGACTGTACTCGGCGTTCAAGAGTTGAAAGATTCTTCTTAAATGCTGCAATTATTTTTTCAGGTTGAAACTTCTGCTGTCGTGGCTGGAGTCCCGTACCCACGACGGATGCGAGGAGCCGGCCACCCACAACGCCCTGGCCAAGATCTACATCGACAGCAACAACACGCCCGAGCGCTTCCTGAAGGAGAACACGTTCTACGACAGCGCCGTGGTCGGGAAGTACTGCGAGAAGAGGGACCCCCACCTGGCCTGCGTGGCCTACGAGAGAGGAGAGTGTGACCTGGATCTCATCAAAGTGAGAAGAGATCACGCAGTGGGTCGTTTGCGTCGTTCGAAGCGCGGAGGAGGAATTAATCACCTTCTTTCTTTTCTTCTTCTTCTTCTCAGGTGTGCAACGAGAACTCTTTATTCAAGAGCGAGGCTCGCTATCTGGTGCGGCGGAAAGATGCAGAGCTCTGGGCGAACGTGTTGGAAGAAAACAACCCCTTCAGGAGACAACTCATCGACCAGGTCAGGTGTCCTGGAGTGATGCACACTCTCAGAAGGAGGGGGGGGGGGTACATCGGTGTAGATTGTGCCTTGTGGGGACAGAAATGGACTCCTACTGTACCCCCGATTCTGACTTGCTATTTATTTTTATTTTTTTCAATCTCTACTTTTATATTCCCGTCTCACCTCAGGTGGTGCAGACGGCGCTGTCGGAGACCCAGGATCCAGAGGAGGTGTCCGTCACAGTCAAGGCCTTCATGACCGCCGACCTGCCCAACGAGCTGATCGAACTGCTGGAGAAGATCGTACTCGACAACTCCGTCTTCAGTGAACACAGGTGCAGCACGGCTGGCGGCTCGTTAGGCACCGCGATGATTGAACCACGATTACGTCTCCATCTCTTTTTTAAATAATTCCCTCTGTTGTGGACGTATTTTTCCCCCAGAAACCTCCAGAACCTGCTCATTTTGACGGCCATCAAGGCCGACCGCACTCGCGTGATGGAGTACATCAACAAGCTGGACAACTATGACGCTCCGGACATTGCTAACATCGCCATCAGCAACGAGCTCTTTGAGGAAGCCTTCGCCATTTTCAAGAAGTTTGACGTCAACACCTCAGCCATACAGGTGAGATAAAAAAAAAATATGACCTCTCCAGCTGCACTGATACAATTATTTGAAGTTTCTGCTAAAGCTGAGTACTGATCAGAGTACTTATTTTATTTGACATTCGGTATTGAATGTAAAAAGTTCCACCAATATGTGCATCAGTTTATCTTATGGTGACCCCACTCTAGCACAAGTTTTTCTTATTATAAGAAATCTCTTTTTTTTACTTTATGAGCGGAGGATTTGCATAATCCCCCTCAAAGTGCAGTGTGTGCCGTATTGACCGCTACATATCAACCGAGTTCTCCTTCTGTGGAGCCTTTGCCAGCTGTGCCTACATGTACCAGGGTGCATTGCACACACACGAGGGAAGTGCTACATGTCGGCTACATCTGATAGATATAGAAAATAAACTCACAAAATGCAGACAAAGGAAATATTCTTGCACCTAAACTGAACAAATCCAACTGTACACCGTCGAAATTCAAATTTCTCTTTTTCACCGAACTAAGACGGGCCTTCTAGCCTTAATTAAAAATGTGAGCAAGCGCACCACCATTCGTTGTTCGCACTTGACGGATCGGGTTCGGGAGTCTTATATTTCCTGCTGTTTGTTGTGTCTCATTGTGAGGCCACCGGTCGTGTCCCGCTCTCTCCATTCCTCAGGTGTTGATCGAGCACATCGGGAACTTGGACCGCGCCTACGAGTTCGCCGAGCGCTGCAACGAGCCGGCGGTGTGGAGCCAGTTGGCCCGAGCTCAGCTGCAGAGGGACTTGGTCAAGGAGGCCATCGACTCGTACATCAAAGCCGTCGACCCCTCGGCGTACATGGAGGTGGTCAACGCGGCCAGCAAGAACGGTAAGCCTCCTGCGCTGCTTTTTATTAAATCTTTTGTGGCATATTTTATTTAGCTTTTTCCAAACTCATTGACACATGCCACGTAGCCATTAAATGATGAATAAAAGTACAGAGTCAACAAGGCAACAAACTAAACAACTCAAGCTGAAAATCCAATAAACAACAATAGCAATAAAATGATATAACTAAACAAACATTGAGAGACACAGGGCGGCATCTCGTACCAAGGATCCGGTGTTCAATCACATCACCTATACAAGATTAAAAAGAGACTCAATTTGGTGCGATGGGAGATCTCCCCATATAATCCAAGAAGTGTTGCCATATCTCGTAAAATGTTTTACTCTTATTCCTTAACCAATAAGTTATTTTCTCTAAAGGTATAAAACTATTCATTTCAGAGAGTCATGTTCCAATCAGATTTCAATTTCAACGCAATCCATCTTGTAGCAATAGCCAGCAAGATGGCCGGTTGTCTCTCTTGCACGGTTGATGCTGGGTGATCTTAAAGGTGTCGCATTTTGTGTTGTTGTTGTTGCAGATAACTGGGAAGACTTGGTCAAATTCCTCCAGATGGCTCGTAAGAAAGCGCGAGAGTCGTACGTGGAGACGGAGCTGATCTTCGCTTTGGCTAAAACGAACCGTCTGGCCGAGCTGGAGGAGTTCGTCAGCGGGCCCAACAATGCCCACATACAGCAGGTGAAGGAAACGCGTCCCGGGAGGGGCATTCAGGGGGCTGCGGCGCTGCAGCGGAGGGTGTAACGTCTTCCCTTTCCCTCTGCAGGTGGGCGACCGGTGTTATGACGAGGGGATGCACGAGGCGGCCAAGCTCTTGTACAACAACGTGTCCAACTTTGCCCGCCTCGCGTCGACGCTGGTCCACCTCGGGGAGTACCAGGCGGCCGTGGACAGCGCCCGGAAAGCCAACAGCACGCGGACATGGAAGGAGGTAACGGGCACATAATAAAACACCTTTTTAGTTGAAACTGAAATGTGGTAGGGCATATTCCAAGATGAATTAGTATCTGGTACTGTATGGGCTTTTCTAATAAAAAATTAAATAAAAAAAAAATGGCACAATTATTTTGGGAAACATTCAACCAGGTATAGAGACGCCGTATACGTCTCTGGTAGCAGTCAATCACCTTGTAGCCCCGCCCTAAAGCATACTCCACTTTATGGTCTATTTGACTCTAAATGGACCATAATCTACGAAATGAACATCATCATGTTGTATAGAAGAAGAGTATAGAAGAAGATTTGAAACTAGAGATTGAGACCACAAACTCATATTAACAATGTTTATTGAGGTCATAAATCAAGTGAGAAGTAGAGTAATTTTCTCATAGACTTCTATACAATCAGACTCTTTTTTTGCATCTGGAGGAGTCGCCCCCTGCTGGTCAGTAGAGAGAACGCAGATTTAAGACACTTCCGTATTGGCTTCACTCGGCAGAACCGCAGTTTGCCGCCTGGAAACCTGACATTTAAAGGGACAACTCTGCACACACAAAACGGAGTTTTCCTCTCAAGTTGTAAACATCCCCCATCATGTGAACAAGCCACAGTAGCTCTGTGCCTCATGGGAGATGCAGTTTTTGAATGCTAGCAAACTAAGCAGCTTTTATATTATAGACAATCTTATCATAGTTGTAGATTCTCATTTATACAAATATGGACAGAAGATTTCAGGAGTATCCTCTCTCCCTCTCAGGTATGTTTCGCGTGCGTGGACGGCGAGGAGTTTCGGCTTGCACAAATCTGCGGCCTCCACATAGTGATCCACGCCGACGAGCTGGAGGACCTGATCAGCTACTATCAGGACCGCGGGTACTTCGAGGAGCTCATCGCCCTGCTGGAGGCCGCGCTGGGTCTGGAGCGGGCCCACATGGGCATGTTCACCGAGCTCGCCATCCTCTACTCAAAGTTCAAACCTCAGAAGATGAGGGAGCACCTGGAACTCTTCTGGTCCAGAGTCAACATCCCAAAGGTAGAAAGTGTGTGTCTGTGTATGTGTGTTTCAAAACAATTAATCAAATAGTTTGTGCGCCATGAACTCCTTTGATTTATTACTCTGCAAAGATTTCTGCTTATACAGCACCCTGGAAGGAAAGTTAATAGCGAGCACAGAAGATTTCTTTCACTGGTTTTGTTTTTTCAGTCTTTTATAGTCTCTGATGACATATTGTGATGATCAAATATTCTTGAAAGCTGGTGAAATCGGTTGCCATGGTGATAAAAAAAAAGGCTGTAGACTATGAAGGCAAATCAATGTCAATCAAATGAAAAACTATTCAGATCCGTCATTGCAGTAAAAGTATTAATACCATACAAATGAAACAATCTACTACGAGTAAAAGTGCTGCATTCAAATCCTTAGTCAAGTAAGTTAATATCAGCAAAATGTACTTTAAGTACCAAAAGTAAATGTGCCCGTGCATGTTCCCTGTAAGTGTTGTACTATTATAGCTGATGTTTCAGGATATATATTGCTGCATTAACGTGCATGCTGCATGTTTTTAACCCCTTCACATACTGTTGGTTAGTTTAATCTACAGCAATGCGTCATTCTACAAGATCATCGTAGGTTTATAGTGTCAGTACATTATTGTTCTGAGATGTAGTTCAATCCGGAGAGACTTGTTTAGAATTTTAACAATAATTTATTGCATATGCGTAACATTTGAATAGTGCAAAGTCTTTGGCAATTGGTCTGATAAGGCAAAATCCCCCATGGAGTCCAGACACTGGTGGTGATGAAGGGAGTTGCTGCAATCCGATGATGAATGAGGAGCATGACTGAACGCTGACTGGGGTGGAGGTGACTGGGGTGGAGGATGGTGGAGGTGACTGGGGTGGAGGATGGTGGAGGTGACTGGGGTGGAGGTGACTGGGGTGGAGGAGGGTGGAGGTGACTGGGGTGGAGGAGGGTGGAGGTGACTGGGGTGGAGGTGACTGGGGTGGAGGAGGGTTTCGAGCTGAAATGACAACTGACCGCAGCAGAGAGGAGAACCTATTTAAAAGTTTGACAGCAACAATGTGATTGGCTTCAGGAAACTGTGCAGCATCTGGTTGGTTCATTTAAAGTGAACGCCCCCAATCAGCTGATGGAGTAATAAATAGAGACGGAGAGATTATGAATGAAAAGGAGTGTAAAGCGAGTCTTCCTGACTGAACTGTCGCTTATGCTTCATTTGAGTAAAAAGTACAATATTTACCTCTCAGCTGTAGTGTAATCTAGAAACCACCGTTATCCTGCCACCTAGCGTCTGTCAGGAGTGATATCCGGTCAATCCCAAATTGAGGATTGTAACCGACAGTCACGCACGAGGCCTCAGTTTGACATTGTTGGCGGTTCTGTGTTCACCAGGTCCTTCGCGCGGCAGAGCAGTCTCATTTATGGGCAGAGCTGGTTTTCCTCTACGATAAATACGAGGAGTTTGATAACGCCGCCATCACGATGATGTCTCACGCGACGGATGCGTGGAAAGAAGGGCCGTTCAAGGACATCATTGCTAAGGTGAGCTTAAGTGTCCGTGACGGATCATTTTCAAACACCTTCTGCGTTTTGTGGTCTTTTCCTACGTGTCATTATTTTGCCCTCAGGTCGCCAATCTGGAGTTGTACTACAAATCTCTTTCCTTCTACCTGGAATACAAACCCCTGTTACTGAACGACCTGCTGACCATCCTGTCCCCGCGGCTGGACCACAGCCGAGCTGTCACCTTCTTCAGCAAGGTAACCCGGCGGCAAACCGCTGTCCACCAAACCCTCTGGGGTCTCTTTACATCCGGTACGCAGTGACACACGGGGAGTTGACCTGATTGCCGGTTGTTTTTGCTCAACCAGATGAACCAGCTGAAGGTGGTCAAGCCTTACCTGAGGTCCGTCCAGAGTCACAACAACAAGTCGGTCAACGAAGCCCTCAACAACCTGCTGACGGAGGAGGAAGACTATCAGGTCTCTTAGCCATGTCACTGATGTTGATAATTATCTTGCCTATCCCCCCCGCGTAGTGTAGATTTGAGGGGCACTTTTGAACGCTAAATTGGTATAGAAATAATTATAACAGGCGGAAACCTCCACTTCTGCCGAGTGAAGCCAACTTGCATTCTCTCTACTGGCCAGCAGGGGGCGACTCCTCCGGTTGCAAAAAGAAGTCTGATTGTAGAGAAGACTGAGAAAATGACTCTACTTCTCTCTTGATTTATTCCCTCAGTAAACATTGTAAACATGAGTTTATGATCTCAATCTCTAGTTTCAAGTCTTCTTCAATACAGCATGATGTTCATTTAGAGTCAAATAAACCATAAAGCAGAGTATGCTTTAGGGCGTGGCTGCCTTGTGATTGACAGGTTGTTACCACGGCGTTGTCCGGTCTGAGAGTTGTCCGTGTTTTCTTCTTACAACTTAAATCCTTTCACAGTGTCTTTTTTAGTTCATAAAAGTTATTTGTGACATTTTTGGTTGCTTAAAAAAAGTCTTGGTTAGTGTTTCGGTTATACTTAGCTCTGCCCTCTTGTGTCACTTCTGGTTGCAAAACCAAGATGTCAACAGCCAATATAACGAACTCCAGGCTTCAAAATGGCAGTCCAGAAACCAGTGGGTGACGTCCATAGACTGTATATAAGAAGTGGACGTAGTCATCGTGACGTCACACATTGGTTTGTAGACTGCTGTTTTGAAGCCTTAAGTTTGGCGATTTGCCATCTTGGGTTTTGGCAACCAATGAACGGAAGTGACCACATTTTAACTGCGGAGGAGTAACAAAGAGACCTCATGCTGTATTGAAGAAGGCTTGAAACTACAGATTGAGACCATAAACTCTATGGTATATCTAAAATGTTTACGGAGGTAATAAATCAGGTGAGTAGGGTCACTTTCTCATAGACTTCCATACAATCGGACTTCTGTTTGCAACCGGAAGAGTTCAAGAAACTGACTGGTTCAGGCATCCCTCTTCTCACCTTATTTTGGTCCGTGATGTGATACTGTGTGTCATCCACAGGGCCTCAGAGCATCCATCGACGCCTATGACAACTTCGACACCATTGGCCTGGCGCAGAGGTTGGAGAAACACGAGCTGATTGAGTTCCGACGCATCGCCGCTTACCTCTACAAGGGCAACAACCGCTGGAGACAGAGCGTGGAGCTCTGCAAGAAGGACAAGCTCTACAAGGCAAGACACCAACACATTCCAGTGACAACATTTGAGCCGAGCTCTCGTATTTACCGCCATGTTTCTGCAGATGGCGCTGTTTGTCTGTTTATATACAGTGATCCTCTAGAGGGGGGGGGAGCCGCCTCTGCAGACAAAATGATGGTTTTAGACGACGTCTAAAATGTGCAGGAGGCTTTAATGATTAATTAAATGCGCTCTACACGTTCTGCCTTGTTCCCAGGACGCCATGCTCTACGCCGCCGAGTCTAAGGATGCCGAGCTGGCGGAGACTCTGCTCCAGTGGTTCCTGGAGGAGGGCAGGAAGGAGTGCTTTGCCGCCTGCCTGTTTGCCTCCTACGACCTGCTGCACCCCGACGTGGTGCTGGAGCTGGCCTGGAGGCACAACATCATGGACTTCGCCATGCCGTACTTCATCCAGGTCATGAGAGAGTACCTGACGAAGGTGAGCGCTCCACCGGGAGAACAATGCAAAGACTCCGTTCAGTTTCTGTTTGAATGTTAAAAAATGTGATTCATTATTGGATATTGATTATGGGGGGAAATTGAGCATTTTTACTGTGATCTGAAGCTGATTTATTTTTCTTAGATTGTTTAGTTTCCTGTAGAAACCTGTCCCGACAAGTGAGAGGTAGACAATAGTCTCCTGGAGGTATTTAAAGAAACTGGTCATACTGGGAGTTTTAGTTTAGGCTTTCTTAAGTAATGCTAGTTCAGTATTTCTTTTTCGCAGTGAACTCCCTCTGGTCTAAAAAATGCAGACATTTGAGGTCACTTGAGGTCATCTCTTTGGCTTCTCTTCCAGGTTGATGAGTTTGCGGCGAAGGTGACGGTCTCTGGCCCTCTTTTTCATTCCTCCTAAGTGTCCTGTCTGTGTTGTTTTTTTTTTTGGTTTTCTGTCGTGGCAACTCATCCCTGAGGTTTTGTGAGGCGGGAGCCTCGAGCATGGACCGTAGGCCTGAGAGCGCAGACCCGACCTGCTCCGGCCTCGGAGACCCGTGGTGGTTCGTGCAGGCTTTCGCTCCGCTTCGGCAGCAACACGTGTCGTTTTTTTTTTTTTTTTTAAACGCATTGTGAGTTCGTCGGCCCGGAGTCGGTTTTCTAAATTATCTTCCCGGGGAGCCTCGTAGTCTCATTGGCGGAGGTTGATGAATTTTCTCATCTTTAATAAAAAAAAAAAAAAAAAAGGTTAAAACTGCTGGTGTGGGATTAAAATCATTCAACATCCCAAACTGCACTAGTTTGGGTTTTCACTGTATCCAGGAGGTAGAACGCAGTCCAAAGAAGAAGTCTGGGACCAGTCGAGAGCCCCTTAACTTTAACCGCCGTGTTGGCGGCTGGAGCTAAAGCCTGCGCACCATACTTGTCCTTCAGGACGAGTCCGTCCTGACCTAACAGATCCCTCTCACCCTCTAACTCCTCTCTCCTGGGGCGGCATCTAGTTTCAAGTGGCATTTTTTTTTTTAATCCTGAATATTTCAGTTTTGGTTACAATGTAGTATAATATAATTTTTTTCTCTCTCTCCAAAGACCAGGAGAGCGAGCCACTCTAAAACTTGTTCGATGCATCCCCATGTTGTCAACTGCTGGTTAACACGTTTTAGTTTCAGACCTTTTAACTGTTGGATCAGCGCAGGGCTACGAAACACTAACTGAAGGAGCCACGGAGGTCCCCTTTCCTCATCAGCCAAACAAAGTCTTTGTTACACGTATATATTACAATCACATCCATTTCTATTAGATCAATACTGTATTGTATACACACATACAGAAAAAAGTGCATGAACCTGCTTAAACATTTCACTCTTGAAATTATGACTCAACCGAAATTCTTCTTTTGGTTTTTTATTTTTTACACTGATTTAGCAGAACCATTGTTTTAACTCACCGCCACTTACATTCAAAACCTTTTTATTATTTGTATTATTGCTGTCTGTACAGTTGAAGCACAATGCCCGATGATCTCTTTGCGCTTAGTGTCAACAAAAAAGAAAAAGAAAAGACCAACTGACTGCGCCTGGCGAGGATGAGCTTAACCTGTGGGCTTCTGATGTGAACGAAAAATAAGCTCGGTGAAAGTCTGCCAGGAGAGGCCGCCGCCTGCTGACAGGGTGCATGTGGAAGCCGTGACGGTCATAGTTATTGATATGAGACTGTTGACTGAATGGGTGGAAACGTAGCGTCGGCATATGTAGGCATGAATACCTTCTCCTTCTCTTAATACACAATTTAATATTTCTTTAACCTGCAATCCCGCTGTAGTTTTGCTCTGAAAGGGTCAGTTCACACAACCGCTCCCACCCCCCATCCCCAGTGGTATCTAGCCCTGATGTAGTTGTCGGCTTTTTTGCTGAGTTTTTGAGCTTCCTGCTGAATCAGCTTTTATTTCTGGTGCTCAAAGCATTTAAAAAGTGAACTTTTAGGAACTCAAAAAGCAGCGATGATCTTGTAATGCATGATAATCCACCGAGCTGGTTGTCAACGGTCTTCATTGAAAACTATTCTGTCGACAATGAGGTCTGTGAATTATTCTCTGTTTCCGGCCCAGGGACTACAGATAGAAATTGGCTTATAGCTAACTCTGGTAAAGCTAAAATAAATAAAATAAAGACATGGCTTTGTTTTTTTTTGTTAAATCTCATTTCCCAGTGCTTCGGGCAGCATAACTTAAATGTGACTCTACTTTATTGAATTGGGGTGACAGTAGGAGTAGTAGTCTCAGCATAGTTCGATGCCACAAGGGGATGAGTGGTTGTTTAGTTGTTGTTTTTTGTGATGGAGGTGAACGGGCCCTTTGATTGTTGACTTAACATTTGTAATGGAAGCTACGTTAGAAATGCTCACCAGACCCGCATGGTATCTTCTCTCAGCTAACCCTCCGCTGCACTGGGGAGTGCTGTGTGTAGTTTGGTCTCTCAGGAGTGGTATGATGCATCTACAGAGTTAACTGTCACTTTTTTTTGCTAAACAAATATTTTGTAATTCAAATAAAACTGGCAACACCATGATCACTGCATTGTAGGTGTCCAGCAAAAGATCTTCTATTTAGAATATTTTTATTCTTGTTTTTTTTTGACAGCTGACATCGTTT
Organism: Ophiodon elongatus; assembly: GCA_016806645.1. Lineage (NCBI taxonomy): Eukaryota > Metazoa > Chordata > Actinopteri > Perciformes > Hexagrammidae > Ophiodon > Ophiodon elongatus. Next base: position 108,396 of record JACSYO010000268.1, on the reverse strand, counting down.
TATATCATGTTGCTAATGGAACATATATATATTTTTTTAATTAGCATTTGAAATCTTGGATTAACATTTTTAACTGCCTGCGATGTGTGTGTGTGTGTGTGTGTGTGTGTGTGTGTGTGTGTCCGTGTGTCCGTCCGGTCTGATGCGTCCCCTTGTCTCTGTTGCCCTCAGGTGGACAAACTGGACGAGGCAGACAGCCAAAGGAAAACCGAGGAGGAGGTGACGGAGCCTCAGCCGATAGTGTTTGGTAGGTTTTCAGGCAGCCCGTCGCCCTGAGAGACGGGCGGTCGTGGTTCCTCCCGCTGTGTTGAAACCTGTGTGTGGGGGTGTGGGGGGGTGGGGAGTGGGGGCAGCTCAATCTGGTCGACTTGTTGTAGTCAGAACAGTGGGCATACTCAGTTAGTTTTTGGAAAATATACATATATTACTGTTCAAAAGCAGACAGACAGAGAAAATGTGTCAATTGTTTTTATATGCCCAGGAAGAAAACAACTCAATTTCTGTTTTTGCTTTTATTTATTTATTTAAAGTCTATTTTTTTACTGTTTAAAATATTACTGTTTGTGATGAAACCAGCAGCAACTATGTTATTCAGAAGGGACGTTTATACTATCATTTCCAAAATCAGGACACCTCTGATGCCCAAAAAGAGATTTGGTTTTACATCACCATGAACAGCATTAACTCTCTGAGCGCCACGGAAACTTTTCATCAGCTGACATCCGAACGACAAAGAGTGAAGACTGAGATAAATGTAAATGTTCCCAATTAGCATGTAACCCTGTGTGTGTGTGTGTGTGTGTGTGTGTGTGTGTGTGTGTGTGTGTGTGTGTTTATTTATTTGTGTTTGTGTGATCAGGTCAGCAGCTGATGTTGCCCCCCTCTCCTGCTCCGGTGACCCCACAGCCGGCGTACCCCGGCTACGGCTACCAAGCCGCCCCCGCGGGATTCCCGGCTCAGCCCGCTTATGGCTTCAACATATAAAAGGCCCCTCCCCCCCTCGTCCGCCCCCTCTCTCCCATCTCTCCTCCCTACCACACACACACACACACACACACACACACACACCTCAGACCTGAACCACACTGGACCGTGCTGCTCCGGGTCAACACCTGAAACTCAACCGGGCCGTCGTTCCCAACGAGACGCCCCTGAAACTGCAATAGAAACCCTTCACCTCTACTGCCCCCCCCCACCCCACGCACTTCGGAAGGACTGGCCCTCTCAAGCCTGTTGGGAACCCCCCCTCCTACTTTCCCCTCTTACCCGTTACAGCTGCATCACTGATCTACACAGCATGAAGTCACCTCTCAGCTCCTAGAGAATTTAACAAAACCCAAGGACAACATTAGTGACCCCTTTGCCCTGCTGTTCCATGTAGACTTTATTAACCATAGAGCAGCTTTTTTTATTTTACATTTTTTTCCCCCCCAGAGATTCAGCACTGATGAGGAAGAGACTTTGTTACCGAGGAGTTGTAAAAGCACTGCTACGGCCTTACACACTTTTGAGGAGGGGGGGGCAAAAAAAAAAAAAAAACAGACTCAAATGTTTAATTCCACAACTGTCTCATGCTCTGATTGGAAAGACGGTTACTGTGCAATAGTTCTTGTTTGTCCTCTCCACAACAGGTACAAAGTGTTTGCTGTACCAATTAAGAACACTTGTTTATGAGGTTAAGGTACTGTCTGTCTGTATGTATGTATGTGCGTGCGTGCATGTGCGCGTGTGCGTGTAGCCTCTAAAGGCTTTGAAGGGACACGTCACCAAAACCAAGAGACACTCGATGAAATGTCCGTCCCCTTGCAGCCTGCAAAAAGAAACAACACTTTTTCGCTGGGTCAGAGCGGTCAATCTCGTCAATCGACCTTTTTGGGATCTGGAGTTTCAGGATGCTTGTGATGGAAAGTAAGAAAGAAAGGAGGTGAAATAATAATTATAATAATTATAATAATAATAATAATATTAATAATAATAAAAATAATTTAAAGAAAATGCTGTAGTCTGTGCATGTGCTGCCAAACTATAATGCTGCAACCAGGAGCACAAGTTTCATGTTACACTCAAGTATGTATAAGTGTTACTAACGTTGAAACGTTATGAAGCTCAGACAGACTTGAGGAGATGGAGACACAAAAATCATATTGTACTGAAAACTGTATAATTTAAGATGTATTGAAACAGCTGATCAAAGAGGTAAAATATTATTGTGTGTGTGTGTGTGTGTGTGTGTGTGTGTGTGTGTGTGTGTGTGTGTGTGTGTGTGTGTGTGTGTGTGTGTGTGTGTGTGTGTGTGTGTTGTAGTCCTATAAAGCATATTGATTTTTGTAAGAAAATGACAAAACGCAAAAAACTCCACAAAGAAACAACAAAAAAAACAGCAGGTTAATAAATGGCAAAGTGTTGAGGCGAGACTCCAACCGGTGACGGTTCAGTTGATTTGTTTACTTCCTGTCCCCGCGTGACGCGCTGATGAGGAGCCCCGTCCCACCGCGCGCGTGGTCGGTGTGTCCAAAGCATGAGGCGCTTCCTTTATCTGCGCAAGTCAAGAGAGCAACAACAACAACAACACACACACACACACACACACACTTGTTGGTGCATTTTTACTACTTCCTTCACGTCAGGGGAAATATATGTGCACGCTCCATTGGGCCTGTGTTTGTGTGTTTCTGCAGGTGTGGGGGTGGGGGTGTGTGTGTGTGTGTGTGGGGGTGGGTGTGGGTGTGGGAGCGTGAGCGTGGTTTATGCCCGGGTTTCTCCCTTATCTCCATTCCCCGTCAAGACCCGGACGGACACTATTGTAACCGAGCTGCCGAGGCCTGATTGATGGTTTGTGTGTGTTGGGAGCCGCCGCCCCTTTGTTTGGAGAGGGCGTGGCTGGCATGTTTGGACCGATTACTGCCAGCTGTTTCAAAACGCTTTAATAACAGGAATATGACTTTATTCTCCCCCGCTGGGCTGCATTCAGTAGGTCATACGGACACGCAGAGGCAGCAGCCCCGCCCTTCTTCTCCTCCGCCTCCTCCTCTTTCTACTGTGGAATAAAAGTAGCCGCTCTCCTCTCGCGCAAGCACCCAGAGTGTCACCCACCACCGACCCGCTTGTCGCACAACAGGCTCGGAGGTAGTTAAGAAAAGAAAAGAAAATCCACTCGCTTCACGGAGGAAAAACCGCCAAGTTCCACGCGGCAACCGGACACAGAGACGACTCCTCGGCCGCCGCCCCTCCTCGCGCTACTTACGCACTACCGTCGTGACACGGCGTTGCCATGGTTACAAATAACAGCCGTTGGACATAGAACATCCCAACTTCCTCGACGGTCCCAGTGTACACGCCCACGTACGCGAGAGAGAGAGAGAGAGAGAGAGAGAGAGAGAGAGCGCGCGCTCCGCTGGAGTCTCAGCTGAGGTCACCTGCAGCATCCTGGAGAGCGCACCAGACAGCAGCTGTTAATGAGTCGCGCGTTCCGCTCCACTTCAAAAGATTTCCCAAGCCACTTAAGCTACTTGAAGATATAGATAATTAGAGTAGAAGCTTTTTTTTTTTTTTTTTTTTAAATATTTGAGTGTGCATTTCCTGGTAATTATGCAGGATAGAGGCACATTTATCAGCCCTTTCCTCAGACCGCGGTGTCTGGCGGCGGCGGCGCCGGCAGGGAAAACGAAACTCACTCACCCGGGAAAGGCGATTCTGGCAGGTGAGTCCATCTTAAAGTTGTACTAAAAGGTTACTGGTTTGTTCAGAAGTTACAGTTGAAAACACTGTTTTTATTGTGTTGTTTTTGGATAGGCTACTTTGTGTGAGCTTGTTTCTGCTGCAACACTAATAAATACTTATACTAGTAAAAAAAAAAAAAAAAAAAAGGCGTGAAGTTAATGGAAACGTGTATGTAGTCGCACCCCTTAGCGGGAAGAACGTCAAGTAAAGTCAACAACTCAACACATAGTTTGCGGAACGAGGTATTTAAACGGACTTGCTACATTTTTCCGCCAACTTCTATCACTTGCCCCCCCGAGAGGACCCTGTAATGATCTTCCAGCTGCACCAATGGGACTCTAAAGATCCACTCTAGTACACTTGACATAATGACTTTAGAGTGGATTGATGCGCGCGCGCGGCGGTGTAGGGTGGGTGGGGCTCTTTAATGTTGAGCTTATTCTGGTTGATCATATCACGTGATCTCCTACAAATGAATATATAAAAAAATATGTATCCACCCTATCCTCTGTGCTTCATTGTACGCCTGTAACTAAGTAATATGCAACTGTTAATCAATTTTAATGGGTTAACCATGTTGGGAATCAAGGTTAAAAAAAAAATCTAACAATCTAAAATAATAAACATCTAAAACGTAATTTGAATGCCAAAAGCTGCCGATGTTTGGTATAAGGACATATTAATAGCTATATATATATATATATATATATATATATATATATATATATATATATAGTATTAACTGATTGACTTATTGGTTCAGCGCTATACTTCAGTCATTCTTATTGTCGGCCATTCCTGTGATTCATCAGTTTATCCCCGCTGAGGTTCAGACACCCTACTCTTCCTTTCCTGCTGCTCTGCTCTCCCCCCTCCTCCCCTTTCCTCCCCTTTCCTCCCCCTCCTGTTGATGATCAGGGTGCAGCAGCTCCACTTGATGAAGAGCCTCTCAAGAGGTGCCCCTGTATTAAGGCTGCATGCTGATATTTGGCAGCACTCTGTTGATTTCCGCCTTGTTCTCTGGCACCGGCTCCGTGCTGAATCTTTCATCCTTCTGAATGAATTCCCTTTGATTGGAGATTGGAAAGACTAACTGTTTTAGGGCCTGCTGCTTAGGATTATGTTTGAGTTATTGTGCTGATTTTATTGATCATTTTGGCTATAAAATGTCTTAAAATAGTAAAAAAAATAATGAGTTTCCAGATCCCACTGCGACGTCTTAAACTTGCTTGTTTTACCTGGCCAAAAGTTTAAAAAAACAACAACCTCAAAATATTTAGTTTACTCTCCTATATAAGACAAAGATAACCTCACGTTCTAGAGGGCAAAACCAGCCAATGTTTTGCTGTTATTGCTGTAGTGTCAGCATGCTGTACACACGACCCTCCATTCAGTCAATCACGTGGTTTGGAACCACACCGATGAACTCCGTCTACCTGTACTGGGAGCTTTTTGGTTGCTTCTAACCCGTAAGGCACAAATAGCTTTTCACATGATATAGGGTCATTTACTCCTGTTTTAAATTCAACACAAACATCCCTCTCTCGATTCTCCTACTCAGTACAGTGTATCAGTAACGATTCAAACAGGATCGCGACGCTTTAAAAACAACTGTGTTGAGTGAATGACTCTGTGTTTGGTAGAGCGGGGAGCTAAGAGAAGGAAAAAAATCTCCTGACTGGTGTCGTCCTGTCAGCCAGCGAGAAATGGAAATGCAGCCGTGGTGAGACCTTTCCCTCCCCCATCATTCCTGTGCAGCCTGATGGACTGGATATGGCCCCGCGCGTCGCTCCCTGTGTCGTTTAGCTCGTCTCGAGCCTGTCGGTCCAGTTCTTCTTTTTTTTTTTTTTGCAACTTGATTTCATCCGCCCTCTGACTCCTCCCGGCCTCGCTGGCAACAAGCCATAGATTTCTCAGTCTTTCAAAAGGTTTTTTGGATATCAAAGTGTGTGTGTGTGTGTGTGTGTGTGTGTGTGTGTGTGTGTGTGTGTGGTTTTGATGTTCAAAGCGTGACTCAGCGACTGTCTTTTTGATTCGTCCATCAAAGGCCACAGCCGATAACTTTGCATGGTCAACATACAAACTCCTGTCGCCCGGCTGTGGCCCTTTCCCAAATCCAGTTGACACCCCCCTCGCAGTGCTCCCGACATGCTCATGCTACTTCAGGGTTCCTCTGTTATGGTTAGCAACAGAGGGAGAGAGCCATGCATACTCGCCCGAAGGCTCCCAAGTAGACAAAGCAAGAAGTAGAAGGTCAAGGCCTTAATGGGTTACAAGGCCAGCGTAGATGGAGAGAGTGGTTGGGGAGGAGGGGGCGGGGGGCCCAAGTTTTGGGCACATTTCGAAAGCTTTTAGAGATCCGCAAGGCTCTTTCTGCTCCCATCGGCTGGTTTAAAGTCCCCTCTCTCTCTGCAGCCACTGGCGATGGCCGGAGTTGGAGACACGGATGGATGGAAGGAGGGAGGGAGGGAGGGAGGGAGGGAGGGAAGGTTTTGTCTGTGGGAGGCCTGAGGGAGAGAGAGAGGTCTAAATGGAGTCTCTGGTCCTGATTCGCTGGGCCGCTGTGCATTCGCGTTCATTTGCAACATTTCTGAACAGAGCCCGGGAAGCAGAGGGGTGGACAAGAGAGAGAGAAAAGTCCATTTTTTTTATTCATTTTTTGATCTTCATTTCATGATGGATTGGATTTTCCACTGAGACAGGCTGTTTTTTATGTTCTCTCTCTCTCTCTCTCTCTCTCTCTCTCTCTCTCTCTCTCTCTCTCTCTCCCCCTCTCCCCTCAGGGCAGCCGGTTAGGCTTCTGAGTGCTTGTCTCCTCTCCGGCTCAGAGGGCTCGTCAAACGGTGCGCTTATACCCTATTCCCTCGCGTCACAGGTGACGCAGGCGATCACCCCCCCCTCCCCGAGTACCAGGAGGCGAGATGATAAATTACAGTGCACGTGACGGCCTGTCAGCTACATGTCGGTGTAGTGCGGCCGCACAAACAAATAGAAATGAGTGCAGAAAGGCCCCGCATGGCTGTCAGCAACCATTGGTGCATTTGTGAGTGTCTTTGAGATTCATTACAGCACCTCAGGTTTTTGCGTGTTTTATCCAGGCAGAAGCCTCCGGGTCTTAAAAGGGAAGCTGGTGCCAGAAGTGCCTTAAACCTGCATTCTCTCTACTGACCAGCAGGGGGCGACTACTCCGGTTGCAAAAAGAGGTCTGGTTGTATAGAAGACTGAGAAAATGACTCTACTTCTCTCTTGATTTATTCCCTCAGTAAACATTGTAAACATGAGTTTATGGTCTCAACCTCTAGTTTCAAGTCTTCTTCAATACAGCATGATGTTCATTTAGTAAATTATGGTCCATTTAGAGTCAAATAGATCATAAAGCAGGGTATGCTTCAGGGCGAGGCTCTAAGGTAATTGCCATGTTGCTACTACGGCGCTGTCCGGTCTGGGAGTTGTTTGTGTTTTTCGTCTTAGAACTTTTTGTGTTTTCAGTTCATGAAAGTTAATTGTAACATTGTCAACCAGAAAATGTCTTACTCAGCGTTCGGTTGTAGTAAGCTCCACCCTCTCGTGTCTCTTTCCGACTGCAAAAACCAAGATGGCGACGGCCAAAAGCAAAGATGGCGACCGCAAAAATGCCAAACTCGATGCTTCCAAACGGCCGTCCACAGACCAATGGCTGACGTCTCGGTGACTACGTCCACTTCTTATATAGTGTCTGGTTTTTATCTCACCAGTTACAAATCTCATAAATTGTGAGATTTAAGTCAGCAGATGGTTTCAAGTCATTACACAGTGATGTGGAAATTAACTCGAAACTTGTTTGAGAGCATCGATCAGAGTGAACACGTAGTTGTTATATGAGTTATTTAATCACAGCGGGGCAATTCATTCTCAAGTAATTAACACTCTGACGTCTACTTCAATATGGTCGCCCCAACAGCAATCTTTTAAAGGCCTTGGAAACCCATTTTTCTCCATCTGCTTCTTACTATGAGTGATGGACTATGAGCTCCCTTCAATGCACCAAACTCTTAAGTTTTTCAAATGCTCATAATTGCAATGTGAGATCGGGCTGATCAGCAGGCTGAATATACAGCCTGTTGGGCTATACGCTCAAAGCTCTATGTAATTAATCTAAATGTAAAACACGGAAACCCGTTCAGCTGCAAAGAGCCCGGCAGCCTCGTCGGCAGCTGTACACACTGTCAAAACAAACCCCGTGCACATTAATGTTCCGACACGCTGCGGTAAAAAACGACTCCCGTGTAAAATCAATCGGCATCCGTCCTGTAATTAAGCATCAGCGTGGCATTAGGGACTGTTGCTCGGGACAGAGGAAGCCTATGAGGCCAGACGTCAGATGAATAATTCTTTTCATGTTTTTCTTTTTCTTGCGCGAGGCAAACGGGGGATATTACGGACCCTGTTAATGGGACACCTCATGTTTGAAGTACATCAGTCCTCTGGCTACGTTCTCCTTTTGGACTGGAGACGTGGACTTAATAACATATTTCCCCGCACCCCGGAGAATTTAAAGTGAGAGATAATCATCTAAATAAGGGACATCTGGATGAATAATAGATAGATTCCGCTGGAAAACTGATTATTAATTTGCTGACACACACATGCACGCACGCGTAGATGCACATTGTTGACTGTTTTGGGTGGGTTTTTCCTGTCTTAGTCGTTTTAATTCTCTAAAAAGGTTTACTTTGAAGGAAATGGGGCTTCAAATTAGTTTAGGAGCTGCTGCATTCAGAGATTGTCAGCTCCTCCAAAGAGAAGGGAACTTTCTGAGGCGACCAGATGTGTTGGATGCTCATTAGAGTCACCGAAGCGGACAGAGAACGGTTCCAGAGACGGTTCCTCCCTGTCAGCTGCACCGCCTGCCTGCCCGCACACCTGGCTCCCTCTGCGCCTCTCTGGGATGCAAAAAAAAATTATAATAAAAAAAAAAAGTGTGTTCAAAAGTATGTGGAGCTGAAATGATCAGTCGGCTCGATAAGTCGATCGACAACTACTCCGGTGATACATCGGCAGTTTGAGTCATCTTTCAAGAATAAACACGACCATGTTCCTTCTCTCATGTTCTCCATGTTCTCATTTGTGAGGATTCGCTGCTTTTCTTTGTCCCCTGTGACAGTAAACATGGATGTCTGTGAGTTGTGGACTGTTGGTTGTGAAAAACAAAAACAAAAAAAGAAGCAATTTGAAGATGTCACCTTCGGCTGTAGGAAACTGACGGGGCCCTAGTGGCGTAAGGTAGTTACGACGGGGCCCCCCAGTGCACGCTCGTTTCTAGTAATGACGCACAACCACCGCAGGCTGGCGAGGAAAAAGCGCCAAAGGAATCAAATTTCGGCATTTTCGGGTCTTTTCTTCCTGTGGCTGTTTATGTTTGAAACTAGCTTGACCTCAACGAGCCGCCATGTATCGCATGTGTCTCGTCACATCAAATCATATAGACTCAACTCAACATATTACCCAGCAATAATCAGTGCATATCTTTGTGTGACAAACATGTCAAAGAAAACAGTAAAGTTTTTTGATGGTTTCTGTACAGTAGGATTATAATTTTGTTATTAGATAGATTGCTACTGACTACTTTAACCCCCCCACCCCCCAATCCTAGGGGCCCAGTGCTCCCCCCGGATGGGCCTTGGCTCTCTGTCGTTCTGTTGTTCACCACTTTGGTCCAGACTTCTTTGTGCAGACGTTCGTGGTCCCCAGAGGATAGTCCTCCCAACTTCTGCTCTCGTGTTCCTAACGTTTTTTTGTGTGAAATGTCTTGCATTGACATGAAAGTTTGGTAAATAAACAACTTCCGTGGGTCCCCGAGGATAACCCTTGATGACTTTGGTGACCCCCCCCACTGTTCATCCAGCGCCACCAGTACAAAGCCAGATACACAAAGCAATGGTGGGCCGGGTTTTGTCCCGAGGAACTTGATCAACGCCATCAAATCACCCAACTTCAGTGGCTCACCAACGCTCTTGTGGCTGAATGGGAGCGTAACCCTGCAGCTAGATTCAACATTCTTGTGGAAATCGTCTTGCAGGAGACGGCGGCTTGTTGTAGCAGCACATTAATGCCTCTGGAATGATACGTTCAACCATCACATAGAGGTGTGATTCACACATTGTCTTCTTGGAAGTGTTGATTGATTGTCCCAACACAGTGTTACCTTTTTAAACCGTTCACGCGTCGCATCACACCGTCTATGTCTGATTTGTCAAACTGCCGCTCAGCTCTTGGAAGTTTAAGTTTAAGTTTAAGATTTGTTTTCGCCGCCTTCTGGGTTGTGAATATCGCTCCCGACGCCGGTTCCATTTCCTTACCGTGTAATAGCAAGTGTCAAGGATCTATGTGGATGCATTGATTTTATGACACGGCGTGGAGAAGTGCTGCTGCTGCTGCTGCTGCTGGGGGACGAGGAGAGGGGGGAAGGAAGGAAGGAAGGAAGGACGCTGAGAGAGAAAAATGAAGAACGGGAGGAGAGGGGAGCGAGAGATAAAGATTAATGGTCGTTTTTCTCGCATCGCGCACGTCTGGCGGCTGCACAGGAGTCATTTAGGGTGTCATCTGTAAGTTTGCGGGTGTGAAATATGTGTGTTTTTTTTGTGGGCTGCAAAATGGACTAGTAGACACAGAAAGCACTTCTCCACCTGATGAGGATTGATTGTGTGCGCATGTGAGTTGCCGAGTGACTGCCGGTTGGTTTTTCTGCGTTAAGGCCGCCGTCTTCGGCTGGAAACGGATGAATGAGGTTTATTGTTTTCTTCTTTCGACGAGATAACACTGATCCCGGATCAGCACGGCTGGGGTGGAGCGTTGCAACGCTCATGTGACTCCTGTTACGGCTCAGCCAACGTTTACTTAAAATGTGTGTGTGTGTGTGTGTGTGTGTGAGTGTGTGTGAAATATCACATGATTCAGCTTTGTGGCGCACAGTTTTTATGAATTGGGCCGAATCCAGCTATATTCTATGATAAGCTAGTTTATAATTGTGCCACTAATCACAGCATTATCCAATACTGAAATACTCAAAAACAAATCCCTTTTTATCACACTGAATATATATATATATATATATATATATATATATATATATATATATATTTATATTTAAATGAATGTTATGTTTGGTTAGACTAAAATAAAAACACTATAATTTTCAGAAAATATACATCCTCCAGCTTTTTTTGAATCTCATGCCGTGACACATTTTGGTGTAAATTCTAACGTGCCATTGATTTACATGATGTTTCTATTTTTCAGTACTACAGTACAATCGTATGGAGATAAATGACGCTAAATGACTGTATTAGATAATTGTGCAGCCTTAAGTAAACGCCATTTACCTTTATTGATTTCCCTTATTAAATCAGAGAGCACTCTCGGGAGTGGAGGCGCAGATAAAGAGAAGCAGATGAGTCTGAGGCCTTTTTTTATCAGGCTTTGAGAAGATGCCTGCGATGCGAGGACGCTTATAATTACCGATGTTATGTATCTATTTATAATCCTAAAAATGTATGTCTCGGGGTAAATATATGCTTTTATCTTAAAGTGGAGGCTCTGCTTCTGGGCGCCACGGTGACAAAAGGTCGTGTTGGCAGCAGGTGAGGAGTGCAAAACTACAGAGCTAAATGACACACGTGCAGCATGTGGAGCCCGAATACACTGAGACAAGTAAGATAAATAAAAAATAAAATACACTAAGCACTAACAAATTCTACCTTCAAGACATAAAAACATGAAGGAAAATTGAAAGAAAAGCAGCACATTTTTCGACAAGCAAAAAAGTTATGCCATGTGATCATTTGAAGGACGTTTTAATCTCATAAATATTCTACATAAAGGGGCTTTAACATGGACATTTTGTTTTTTACAATCTTGGTCATGTATGGGAAGCCTAATTATTATTTTTCACAACCGGTAATTCCCAGAAGCAGAAGAAGAATCCCGACCACTTCCTGTCGAAAACCGCTTCTCCGTAAGCCAGATTTGGACTTTCCATGCAAAGTTTCTGACTTCCTATTCATCGGGTCCGTTGTATCCCCGTGTTGAGTCGCTTTCCCGAGATGACACAAATACACATAATAATAATCATCTCCTCATGACCAACAGGAGGCATGACTTCAGATCACGAATTTATTTTTGTCTGTCTGCATGTATGTATGTTTCTCTGTGTGTGTGTGTGTGTGTGTGTGTGTGTGTGTGTGTGTGTGTGTGTGTGTGTGTGTGTGTGTGTGTGTGTGTGTGTGTGTGTGTCATTGAGTTAATGGAGGGTCTGGGTAATGGAGCCCCTCCCTGCAGGCTGAGCGGATAATTTAATTAATGTCAGCCCTGTTTCCAGCCTCCCTCCCTCCTCCCTCCTCCCCTCCCTCCTCCCTCCTCCCCCCGTGACTCGTCTGCGCTGCGCTTCGGCCTCGGTTTTGGACACTTGTCCTCATCTATTCGTCTCATCGACCGCACCGCGTCTCGGACTCGAACTCTCCAGCGGTCGATCGTGCCTTCACCCATCCACTTCATCCTTTCTTTTCTTCCTGCATATGTGTTCTTCTCCACGCAGTCACACGGCCAAACTAACTGCTGTACAAGGGATATTTGAAAAGCGGTAACGTCTTCTCACACGACGCCTCTCCTCTTCTCTCCATGGCACAGACATCCGCGTAGTTTAGATTTATCTCCGCTCAGCTCGTTAGTCTTCCTCCCTCGGCTGTAGTGCTTCTTTTTTTTTTAACATTTATGGAAGGGGGGGGGGGGGGGCAATTTGTGGGGTCGCTGTAATGATCCATGACGTGATGGCACCTCCGTGCAAATTCATGAGGGCGCCGGGGCTCTGAATCAGGCTGGGTTTTATGCTGCAGCCGGGGAAAGACACGGTGTGCTAAGTTTAGGCGATGAGTCAACTAAGCTACTACCTTCTTCCTTTATCAGCTCCAGGTTAATTTAACCTTTTTCCTTATCCATTAACATCTGCCCTGATTGTGTGTGTCTTCCCAGGCGGCCTCGCAGGTGGCATAGAGATCTGCATCACCTTCCCCACAGAATACGTCAAGACCCAGTTACAACTGGATGAGAAGGCCAACCCACCCAAATACCGAGGAATAGGTGAGCGTGATGTGTATGGGAAGACTTGAATGTGGGATTTATTTTATCAGATTAATTAAGCAAAGTCTTCCACAAAAGTTGTTTAAACAAATGTGAATATGACTTGAGGAGAAACCAAAAAACTCAGTTTTTCTTTGCAGATAGACAGCATTAAAAACACAAAAACATAAACACAATAAACTCGTAATGAAACAACAGGACAATTGGAGACATTAAAGGAGCAGTTTAACATTGTGGGAAATACACAAAGACTGGAAACAAGCACCTACATTCCTTCCTTCCTTCCTTGCTTCTTCCCTACTTACCCACATACCCATCTACCTACCTCCCTTCCTATCAACCTTCCTACTTATCTACTTACCTAACGTCCTCCCTTCCTTCCTATCTACCCTTTCTACCTACCTAGCTAACTACTAATCTACCCGCCTACCTTACTTTCTTCCTTTCTACCAATCTTCCCACCTATCTACCTACCTTCCTTCCTTCCATCCTACCTACCTACCAACCATGCTAGCTCTCCACCTACCTACCTTCCTACATACCAGCCTTCCTACCTATCTACCGATCTACCTACCCGCTTACCCACCTACCTAACTACCAACCCACCTACCACCCTATCCACCTACCTACCTTCCTACCTGCCTATCCACCGACATACCTACCTACCTACCTACCTATACCCACCTTCCTTTCTTCCTTCCTACCATCCTCCCTACCTACCTTCCTAAAGTATAGTCTGTTCTTCATCCTGTCTCTGTGCCTCTCTCAGGAGCTCATTATCTAATTACCCATCATCCCTAGGTACATAAGGGATTCTGGCAGGCTGTCACTGTGCTTGTTTATATGACTTAGAACAGACCAATGCGCACTCACAATCCATGCTTGCGTACCAGGGTAAAAACACACACACACACACACACACACACACACACACACACACACACACACACACACACACACACACACACACACACACACACACACACACAGCCAGAATGTGTGACGGTAATGTTGGCTGGAGCTCTGAGGATCGTACTCCGTGCTAATGAGCACTCAAGACAGCTGTTGCTTTTTCTGCTCAGTTGTGCATTTGGCTCGATAGCAGAACCTGGACCGATGACTCTAGACTGATGACTCTAGACGCAAGTTCAAAGAAAAACACCAGGTTTTGGGGAAAACAGCTTGTTGATGAACCGCAGCTGAAGGACAGATGTTGGTGTGCTCTTAGGCGTAATCTTTATAAGAGTCATTCCATACTGATGAATGATAAACACTGTAGCACTACATTGATTATGCTATCGGGAAAATGTATATGTTGGCTGGGATTAGTGCACTCAATTCATAAAACCTTCATTTAAACCACCTTTAAACAGTAAAATCATTGAATGGCATTTTTAACATTGTAGTGTGTGTGTGCGTGTGCGTGTGTGTGTGTGTGTCTTCCTCCAGGTGACTGTGTGAAACAGACGGTTCAGGGTCACGGTGTTAAAGGACTGTACAGAGGACTCAGCTCACTGCTGTATGGATCCATACCCAAATCTGCAGTCAGGTGAGTCAAATAACGAGATGAATACATGTACTCCAGATCAGGTCAAATCTGTGACGTAAAAATTCTACCTATGTCAAGATAAAAAAAAGGAAAAAAGTAGTAAACAAATTGACAAATTGATTGTATAATGAATAGCTCCTGGGTAGCTTTCCAGTATTTCTCTATAATGGATGAATGTTATGAAGTCTTATATCTATCCACCGTTAAAGTAAATAGTTGCAGCAGCGCGTGTCATCGTCATCATATAAGACCATTTCTTTAAATAACTTTATATTTTTTATGTCTAATATTGTTTTTTTGGAGAGAGTGGTATGGTTATATGGCTACCAAGGCGCGAGTGTATATGTGTGCTGTAAAGTCTGGAATAATATGAGCACTTCTGTCTGAGCCTTTGTGATCTTCTACCTGGAGCCACTAACTCACACGTTCCAATTATTCTAGTCCATTACCCACAAATGCCACACTAGCCATCGGTATAATTACATTATTCTTTCACAGCGGTGACATTTATCTACAGACAAGTGTGCGCGTGCGTGTTCGCACAAAGAAAAACGAAGTCGGACGCTTTGACTGTCACAGTTTTTTGTTCGCCGTTTGTTTCGGTCACTCCTTCCCTCTCTTTCTTTCTTTGTGTGCGTGTGTGCGCGCGTGTGTGCGAGAAACCGGAGGGCAGTGCCTGTCTGTTCGATGGAGAGACGGGCCCAGCCAGGCGGGGCAAAGATGCCACTCAAACTCAGGCAGTGTCTTAATAGGAGTACAGAGAGGAGGACTTGTGTTGGTACTCTGTCAGTGTGTGTGTGTGTGTGTGTGTGTGTGTGTGTGTGTGTGTGTGTGTGTGTGTGTGTGTGCGTGTGCGCGCGCACATATGAGTGTGTCAATCAGCCTTTTCCAGCGGGAGTCTGACTGGTTTGGTTTTCTGCTCTGAGGATGGCTTTCTCTGTCGTCCTACATAGTGTGTAAGAAAGCGCGTGTCAGCGGCCACGTTGTGTAGACTAATTGAACCTGCTGTGTGCAAGTTATGTGCGTTGTTTTTCTCCCTCAGTGATTAAGTGATTAAGGTAACACAGCAAAACCTTAAAAAAAAGAAGGTAAATAAAAGAAATGAAACATGACGGAGAGACTGAAAGTCGCTGAAATGGAAACAGTTAGATTTGATTTACAGAGAATATTTTCCACTGACCACCCCCCCCCCACCACCCCCAGAGTCGTTTGTTCGATCCGTTCCCTTCTTCCTTCCCCTCCCCGCATCCCTATCGCTCCTCTGCCTCCACCATCCCATTAACTGATTGCCTGTGCACCAAGCAGCCTGCTGGAGGGTCGTCAGGGAGGCACGAGAGGGACAGACGAGAGAGCTTTTGACCTTTTATCGTCCGCTTGACCCTTCATCCGTATCTACATCCCTCTCATGTCGGCCCTGCCTCCTTTCCTCTCCTCTTCTTTTTAACGTATCCAGCCGACTCTTTCCTCTCTCCCCTTCACCCCCCCTCTTCTCATCGGCTCGACTGACCTTGTAGAAAGAGACCCTACTCATGAAGATTGGGAATGACTCATCTCCGCCTGTGGATGTCGGCCAAAACATGTCACATCCTAGCGGAGGAGTTCAGTCCACTTGTTAAATGTGATTGGGAGAGAGAATCCTGAAAGAGAGTGAATTGGCACAGGAGCATGCCTGACAGCGGCACTTTTCTCTCCAGCGGCTTTTAACGAATGGCCTTTGTTTCACAAGGTTAGTTATTAACTGCACCGCCGTCTGAGTCTAAGAAAGGCTGCGGGGAGGAACGCTTTTCTTTCTTTTAATACTCTCCAAAGCTAAAAAGCTGTTTTTATGGTCGACGAGTGGCGCGCATCAAGAGAGAGAAGGAAAAAGGATTTATTTGTATGTGTTGTTTGTTCACGGCTCGACAGTGGGAGCCAGTTAATTGTGTGGAGAATTTCAAAACTAAACCTGAGCGAGGCAGAGGAACAGACGTGGGAGGTTAATGAGCGGAGGGAAAATTATACGATAGTGATTTAAAGAAGAAAAAAAATCACACGAGCCGAGCGGAAGAGATGAATCCCGCTAGAGGCGTGAGGACGGCAGGTAGACTGTTCGGGCAGACTGATAAAAGGACCGGGAGGAAAACAAAGCATTCATCAAGACCCAAGTGTCTGTCCTCCCCCGCCCTTTTCTTTGCTAAATGTACCGGGCAGCGTCCTCCCTTCAGCGCAATTCAATTCCATCTATAAATAACCTTTCCTGTAAAGGGCTCACTGGCACAACATTTTCTGATTGAAGAGATACATAAACCACACCTCTATCTCTCTCTCTCTCTCTCTCTCTCTCTCTCTCTCTCTCTCTCTCTCTCTCTCTCTCTCTCTCTCTCTCTCTCTCTCTCTCTCTCCCCCCCCCCCTCTCCCTCTCCCTCTCTCTATCTCTATCTCTCTATCTCTTCGGGCTGGCTTCCATGGCAGCTGTTGCTGGTCACTCGTCGGTTGCTGAGCCACGACGGTTTATTGGCGCATCCTTAATGAGGACGGAGGAAGGAAGGATAATTAAATAAGTAAAAGCCGTGAGGCACACTCTGCACTTTCAGCAGCCTAAACATCCTTGTTTTACGAGGGAGGATCTCATCATATTCACCTGTGTTTTTTTTTTTTTTTTTTTTTATTCGTTTACTGTAGCCTCCCACGTGATCATTTTTTTCTGTTTTACATTAGCTGTCAGATGATCTGGGGCGATTTTTAAAGCCGCATCAATCAGATTGCAGAGTGGTTTAATACGTTGGCCTCAAAGGAGTGAAGTGGAGCGCCGACAAAACGAGAGCAAAAGGCTCAAGCACAAAAGAAACTTGCTGTCACACGATTGACTGGCAGTGCGGGTGAAGACGCTGACCCAGTCTCAATGCCTGTGGGTTCAGGGCTGTCCCGCTTGTCGGCCTGTCGAGGGCTCTCTCGCAGACATTCTTGATGCACACTCGCAGTAAGTCCGCATTTCTGCACACTCTGCCCGAGGGGATTCACCCACAATTCATCAGCTCTGTGACGTTGCAACGCAAACGGGACAAAGGGGGAAGACCGGAAGCGGTAAACAAAGAGGACGGCTCATGGGTGTATTGAATCTACACCAAAACATTAACATTAACACAACAAGGACTTAAGATGGTACAAGCATTACACATATATTAATATGACACACCCGGTTTATTAAAACATTTCTTTACATTTGTATTACTAATTTTTGACAAAAACATGTAATTTGACATTATTTCCTCTTGTCAGGTAACAGCCTGGAAAACATTCAAATCAGGCAATAAAAAAAAAGATAACAATTGCACTCGTTTTTCCGTCGTCAAGGCAACGTGATATTTCGGAGCAAAGTGCCGTCGTATTCGGATTTATACCATTTCAAGCCCTTGCGGTCTCTCACACATTTACCAGGTGACGTCAGTTAAGTCCCCAAGGGTTCAGGACTTAAGGGGGGCATTGGGATCGGACCGAATGCAGACAGATGAGGGGTCAGCAGGAGGAATTCAGTGATTTATTTTCAAAAGCTTACGGTGATAAGCATGTCTGATAAGGCAGAATGTCAGAGATGTTCTGTGTAATTACAAAGTTCATTCACTTTTAAGTAATACAAGAATCTACAATAATGTCTTTTTTTGTTTTTTTTGTTCCTCAGGTTCGGGGTGTTTGAGTTCCTCAGCAACCACGCGAGGGACGAGTCCGGTCGACTGGACAGCACCAGAGGCCTGCTGTGTGGGCTCGGAGCCGGGATCCTGGAGGCCATTTTTGTGGTCTGTCCCATGGAAACCGTCAAGGTATGTTACTGATTTTATTTATTTATTTAATTTTTGTTTCACTAAATGCCCAGTGAAGATGAATGTCCCTGGAAACATCTGTCCCAAGTATTCTGTGAATTTGTAATTGTTTTGTCTAATAAGCCTAGAGAAGATATGTCTGATCCACAGGATAAGCATACTGCTGCTTTTCAAGGACTGAAACAAATCTCAGGACGGAAAGGAGATTAGCAGCAGAAACATTTTGATATGAAGAAACTCTCATCCACTTATTATATTCTCAGAAGAATTGTTTGATATAGTGTCCCCCTGCAGACTGTGTCACTGTTTCATTTGAAAAAGAAGGCCAGACTAAACATTTGTGCAGTTTTTAATATTAAGTCAGTCTCCCTTCTTTGTAATAGCAAAACAACATTTCCTATTTCCCCCCCCCCACCCCCAAGGTTAAATTCATTCATGACCAGACTTCAGCCAAACCCAAATACAAGGGCTTCTTCCACGGAGTCAGCGAGATCGTCAAGGCACAAGGTAAAGACACGCTGCAGTGCATGTCATTTACCTGACATCTACTGGTCAGACAGGGTATTGCAGCTGGAAACACAGTGAAAGAAAAAGAAAAAGTGTAGCACCCAGACCTGATAAATGTATTCTTTCTTTCAATCATTTTATTTTCAGTTTATACAGGTTACACGCTAACTCAATCGAGACAAAATAAATAATAATAAAAATACATAACAGAATAACGACCAACTATACGAACAATCAGAAAACAGCACAGACCTAAATCATCATCCTCCATATTGAACCTGCTATAAAAATGTAATATTAATGAATATTGTGCACTTAAATGTATTCTTATGTCTCTCTTCTTGTCTCTCACCAGGAATACGAGGGACATATCAGGGTCTCACTGCCACGGTCCTCAAACAAGGATCCAACCAAGCTATTCGGTTCTATGTGATGACCTCTCTCAAGAACTGGTACAAAGGTCAGTGTGCACGAGGCTGAATGTGTTTGTCTGTCTGTTAGTGTAAAAGATATTTGAACAGGAGACCAACAATGCTGATGGGCTATAGGAAAACTAGTAGGGATGTATGTTAGAAGTAGCTCCTGTGCACTCTTAGAGATAAGGGTTCCAAAGGGGTCTCTTCCTGGCGGGCTAAGGTTCCACCAAGAACCATTTGCTTCTGAAGAACCCTTTTGTAAAGAAAGGGTTTTTTTCAAGGGGGAAAGATTTCTTCAAGGGTCTTTGAAAGTATTGGTGTTAAAAGGAAACGCCCATGAACCCTCAAAAACTGTGATTGTTGTGGGTTGAGCTGTACCACATCAGAACCGGCCCTTTAAGATCCTAGATGAAACCCTTGGAATATTAAAAGGGTTATCTGTAGAAACACCAGGATATGTTTTAGATGACACCCCTGTAGTATAGAAGGGTTCTCGATAGAACCCAATGGGTGGGTTTCAGTTGAAAACCCTTGGAATATAAAAGTGTTATGGGTAGAACCCCCCTGAGTGGGTTCTTGTTAGCACCCTTCGGAGGTGGAAAAGTTCCGGATAGAACCTCCAGAGAGGGTTCTGGGTGTAATCAATACACCATAGGAGGGTTCTTTGTAGAATCTCTCACAGAGGGTTCTGAGTGGAACCATTACACCAAAGAAGAGTTCTTTGCAGGACCTTTCATATGGTGTTATGGGTGGAACCTTTTCACAGATGGTTCTAGGTACAGCCCTTAGTGTTGAGTTCTGAGTAGAACGCTCTGAAAGGGTTCCAGGTGGAACCTCTACAAAAGGTTCTACCGGGGACCACACATTGTTCTCTGACGGGGAACCCCATATGGTTCTAGTTAGCACCTTTATTTCTTAGTGTATCATTGCAACTTTGATGAACCCCTGTGGAAGCAGAAGTCATGCTGCTTAAATGTGAGAATGCCGACTGACATATAATACGTATTTGTATATAGTGTGGACTTGAGACACGATACACTGTAAAGATTAATATTGTATACATGGGTTCTACCAGCTGGACGCTCTGTTCAGTTGTTCAGTGCCGGACTGCATTCCAGCATTCCCTGTTACTGACTCCTCTGTGACGTCCTCTCACCAGGTGATGACCCCAATAAAGCCATGAATCCCCTGTTGACTGGAGCGTTTGGAGCCGTGGCCGGAGCAGCCAGCGTCTTTGGAAACACTCCACTAGATGTCATCAAGACAAGGATGCAGGTACAGTGTAATATGATCGCCATTACAAAGCGCAGGTTTTTTTAAAAAAACATTTTTTTGTTCCTCACTGGTGTTGTAATTCAAACTCGTCAAGTTGTTGCCTCCTGCTGACATTGATTAGAAACAACAATATCTTTCTTTTCAATTCCGAAAGGGTCTGGAAGCGCATAAATATAAAAGCACAAAGGACTGTGCTTTGAAGATCCTGAGACATGAGGGTGTGGCAGCGTGAGTACGACCCCGCTTTGTTTCAGCTTTGGTTTGAATGGGAAACACCTACTGGCTTTAGTTCAACGCTATTATTCTGCCAATATTCAACCCCCCCAGAAAGCAAGTGTTTTATTCTCTCTCTCTCTCTCTCTCTCTCTCTCTGTCTGTCTGTCTGTCTGTCTGTCTGTCTGTCTGTCTGTCTGTCTGTCTCTCTCTGTCTCTCTCTGTCGCTCTCTCTGTCTGTCTGTCTCTCTCTGTCGCTCTCTCTGTCTGTCTGTCTGTCTGTGTCCGCCTGTAGTTTCTATAAAGGGACGGTTCCCCGGCTGGGCCGCGTGTGTCTGGACGTGGCCATAGTTTTCATCATCTACGAGGAGGTGGTGAAGGTTCTGAATACGGTCTGGAAGACGGACTGAGCTCTGCCGGACGCGCAGAGAGAGAGAGGAAGGGCGGCGGCTCCCTGCTTCCCATCGGGACATCAGATCCGAGTTTTTCGCGGGCCTCTGCCACTGAACTTGGATCAGTGTCGTATGCTAACCAGGGAGTCAAAGAGCTCGCAGGCGCCGCAGAAGAAGGAAAGCCCCAAAAAAAGAAAAAAAGGGCCACATCTGGACGGCTGGAGGGTATGCAGAGCTTTGCTGCTATCAAGGGTCATTTTCACAAGTGGGATTATGAAGTTAGCCAGATAGCTGTGACAAAAAGAGGCATCATCCTACGTAGACATCATTTCTAAATGTGACACTATGCTGGTTCCTTTTTAAAAGCAGCCTTTCCTTTTTTTCCAAGTTATCTTTCTTGCAAACCCACTTTGTAAATGACCCTCGTCAGTGAAGAACATCGTTTTTCTAGTCGCCCACACAGATGTTCCACTGATGTTTACCACGGGTTATGCTCGTGTCATGCTGGATCTTTCTCGAGTCAGCTGGTGTTGCTCTCTGCTTCTTCTTGTGCCTAATACGGGTTTTCAATCCAGAGGAGCCAGACTGCAGCAACTTCCATAACTAAGCCTTCATATATAGCGATTTTACGTTTATGATACGCCGATTATTTTTATACAGCGTAGATTCTAATTTAGTCTATTACCAGCATTGTAGTTTTATTGTAAATTATGATATATTTTATTCCTGTGCCAAATTATGAACATGTGTTCAGAGTAGCCTAATTATCTTAACAAGAGAATATATTACTTATATATTGTGACATATGTTATAGATGTATTTATTGAAAATTGAATGTTAAATATGGACACGGTTGAGGGATTATTTGTGGTCAACTTGTGCCACTTGTGTCAAGTTTTTTTCTTCTTCCTGTGATCAGGTCTGGGTGTAAAGGTGTTTTTAAAGATGTTAGGTCAAATATTTTATTGCTGTATTTCACTGTGAGTCTAAATGACCCAACTACACTTAAGTCATAGAGACCAAGTAACCTCAGACCTCTTTTTAACCCCTTAATAGAAGCAGTCATACACCAATAAAAGGTTCCCAAAAGTTTTTGTCTTTCATTCAAAGCAGGTTTGAGTATGTATCTCACAATTCGTTGGTATGATATTTAACCTGTGACGAGGGGTCGCTGCTTCATTCACTGTAAAGGTCTTTTCAAAAGTGCCTTTTGATGACAAATATCCCCCTCCATCTATTTTTTTTTTTAGATTTCATAAACACATGTTTATGAAAACAGTCACAATCTGTGTCTATCACTGTAATAACTGTATCTAAATACTGATGGATTATGTTTCTCTATTTTCATCTTTTCTTTTCAATGGCCCCGAAGAAAATGTGATTGTCACAGCAAACCAATGTATTCCAAGGCTGTGTGTCTGTGTGTGTAGTTTCTTTATGATGAAGCTTGTGCAATAAACACCGCCCCCCGACCCCACCTCCATTTGCCTGCGCTTAATGTCAAGTCCTCTGTTGTAAGTGGTGGTGGTGGTGGTGGTGGTGGTGGGAGGGATGGGTGTGGGGGGTGGGGTTTCAAAACTCATTAAAACTAGCATCTGAACGCAGACTGGTTGTTGTCTTTGTATCCTCCCTCTCCGTTCCTCTGTTGTTCTGCTCTTTTGGTTGCAGCAGATCTCGTTGGGACAAACCATGGGGGGCAGGTAGGGCAGGAATCCAACAGGGGACTCATTGTTCTGGTTTTGGCTGATGCTCATATAGTCCAGCTCTCTCTCTCTCTGTCTCTCTCTCTCTCTGTCTCTCTGTCTCTCTGTCTCTATGTTTCGCGCACGCACACACACACACTTCAAATCCACGGTGCCCCAGTGTTTGTTGTGAGAAGGAATGTGAAGCTTGAGGCAGAAGAAGGGAAGTGAGGACAGCATGAAGTGGATATTTTGGCCCCAATGAGGAAGCTCTACTGCAATCGTGCGCGTGCGCGAGAAGTATTCAGATCTTTTTGCCTAAGGTATACTTAAGTAAAAGTAAAGCATTCCAAATTTTCTTAAGTAAAAAAGAAAGTATTGGCATCAAAATATACATGAAGTACCAAAAGTAACAGCGCTGATTGTGCAGAATGGCCCATTTCAGAATGATGTTGGATTATCGGTATGTTAAAGGGGCCAAATACCAGATTGGGAGCACTTTTATTGCATCTCAGCAGAATAAAATTAGTCGACATGACGACGGTTGAGCCGGCGGCTCGCAGCTAACGGCGCTAGCACTGCTGACAGAGCTGACGGTGTTAACCTGAGGGGGGAACCGGAGGGTGGCTTCGCTTCACTAGGTCTTTACATGGACAATAGTCGTTCCCTGCTATATTAGCGCTCTGAATCCCGTATGTTGCAGCTTTAATGTACAGATCACTTTATTGTTGAAGCTGGTAAAGGTGGAACTAATTGTATTTACTTTATATTGATGGGTGCTTAAATCTATAACAACAATGACATTACTTTGTATTAATAATCTGAATCTGCAAAGTAACCAGAGCTTTAAAGTAAATGTAGTGGGGGTATGATGCGCAGCGTTTGCCTCCAAAAATGTAGAGTAGAAGTATAAAAAAACAAAAATACCGTTGGAAAGTACAGTGATACAGTACTCGCCGCCACTGGTGTGTGCAGGCCAAACAGTTCTTCTTTAAACAGTAGGTGGAGCTGTTGCCAGAGCCTCAAACACATCTGTGAAGCCCCCTACTGCTCAGACACACACACACACACACACACACACACACACACACACACACACACACACACACACACACACATCAGTGATGAGAGAGGCCTCTTCTCGCTTCTATATCTGTACAATAGGGCTTTATGAAATGGGTCAAAGAATCTACCCACCTCCCTTCATCCTAACATCATCACTCCCTCCTCCTCCTCCTCCTCCTCCTCCTCTCTGCTGCTGGAGGGAGGATTGGGCCAAAGATTGCCGAAGAATCTCTCATCATCTTGGCGGACATCAGCCACACAGCTCGGGCCTTCAGATCATCATCGAAACTCCAGAGATGGAAAAAGTTAAGCCTGCCCGTTCATCTGAGAGCAGTGGCTTTAAAGCGCTGCTTCTTTATTTTGCCCAACATGTACAAATATTCAGAGGTGGACATTAAACCACCTATTTTTTTTGCCCCGAGGTATATTTCACAGGTAAAAAGCCAATAAGATAAATATATACTTGTAATTTACAGTTTCTTTCTAATACCTTTTAACCTTTGCATGACCCCTTAGATTTAGTCTGGGACCCCACTGGCCTGTATTACATCCTGTTACCTTGCGGCTGTTGTGACTTTACAGGCTCAGTGAGCTCATTTCTTTAGGTTTAAGAGACACCAAAAAGGCCTCTGAACAACAGTTAACCCTCTACCTCAGGACTAGGATGCTTCTTACAGATGGATGCATCACATTCACAGTACTTTTTATACAATATTTCCCCATTGACCTGTCACATGTCTATTTAACCTCTGCAGTGAGGGATTTGAAGCACTGTCCATGTGTCTGTCCCATCCTGATGAGCTTTTACAGTCGTGCCCCCCCACTCCCTCCCTCCCTATCTCCCTCCCTCCCATTGCTCAGTTTCTCCCCGAGAGCCCCCATTCACTCCGACCCAGTGAAGGGTGAGTAATGTTATTGTTCTCCAGTCTTCCTCTCCAAAGGGTGGATGCTCTTCGTCCTGCGCCATGAGAGGAGGATCTTTTTTTCCTTTTTTCTTTTTCTTTTTTGTTATTGATGCTGCGGCTCAAAAAAGGACCTCGTCACAGCTGTTGATTGACTCTTATTTCCATGTACACTTCTCTCTTCTATTTACCGATTTCGACATAAAGTGGCCGCGCCGCTGTCCGTGGTGCTGAACGGCATTTCCTGATCGGAAGCTAAACTAAGGACGTATAGGAAACTTTTCGAAATCTGTCCTTTTTTTTTGTGATTCCTTGAAAAGATGTTGGCTCCGGTTTAGTGCGACGCCGCGGGGCACCTTGAATGCCTCTATTTCGGGCTTATTTGGAGAGGTGTTCCCCAAAAACTGAACATCTTCTTTATTTGCACCTCAGCAGGAACAAAACACTCCGAGAGAATAATAAGACTTTCTGCAATCACTCACTCATTTGTTGAGCAACAGATTGAGCAACGAGAGAGAGAGAGAGAGAGAGAGAGAGAGAGAGAGAGACAGAGAGAGAGAGGAGGGGGGGGTACAGAGAGAGAGAGGGAGGGGAGGGAGGGGGGATATAGAGAGAGAGGGAGGGGAGGGGAGGGGGAGGGGGGGGGTACAGAGAGAGAGAGACTGTACGCCAACAGTAGCTGTAAGGGGCGGCGTCCAACACACGGATAGAGGAGAGTTGGTGCGCACACGGGCTCCACTTTTACGCATCAGTTGTTCGCGTCAAGGTGTCAATGCCGAACTTACCTGGGATTTGGATTTTTACATAGAAAAACAGCACCAGTGTCTTCATAACATAACCCGGCACCAACCCGCCTGTGAGTGTGTGTGTGTGTGTGTGTGTCATTGTGTTTGTGTGTGCGTGTTTTTGTGTGTGTGTGTTTTGTGTGCGTGTGCGTGTGTGCGTGTGCGTGTGTGCGTGTGAGCAAGTGGTGGATCCCCGGAGGCAAGTTTTCCGTCATGGGAGCGCGTGGATGGAGCTCGGCGCGTCTTGGTTGGCTTGTCGTCGGCGGATATCTCGCGTTTTTCTGCGGCGGCATCGTCCCGCGGGCCGAGGCGGGCTGCGGGGAGAGGGAGAGCCCCAACTGCTGCACCGGCCGCGACAACGAATGCTCCGAGTACAGCAAGAGGAAGACGGCGTGCTACTGCGATACCTACTGTCAGAAAACCGGGGACTGCTGCGAGGACTACCAGCGCGTGTGCCAAATATCTGGTGAGTTGCCGTCCCGCATCTGTTGATGCGCCGGTTTGAGAGGCATGGAAGCTCAAAGTTTGAGGGGAGGGGGGGGGGGAGCAATTCTGTGACGCCTTTGTTGTCCAGTTTGAGCCGTGAGCCGGCTGGCGTTGAGGTGACACGGAGACAGTGAGACATACTACACATAGCTGTCTGTCTCCAGTGCGCCAATTATGGCTGTTTGTTTTAAGTGATGTTTGCTCTTCATGGTGTATTTTGTCCACAGCAGGTTGCGTGTGTGTATGTGCGTATCCCCCCCGCCGCCCTTGGCCCCTGAAAGCCGTCAATTTGGGAAGTGGAGTGGGTGATTGCAGCAACGTCACAAATTCAGAGAGAATCAACCACACTGAGAGCGAGGCTGATCATTCACAGAACCCCCCCCCCCACACACACACACACACACACTCCCCCCTCCCTGCCCGCAGCTATATATGGACAAATTAAGGGAATGGGCACCATGGGAACAGACTGCCAAAGATGGTCAGGATCACAGCGGAGCGTGTGTCTGAGATGTGACAGGGAGGAAAGGCTCTTACAGCTCTTGAGTCGCTGCGACTCAAAGGTCCCTCAAATGTACAGGCACGTGCAGTGTAAACAGACGTGGGCCCTTTTTGCTTGAGTGCTGTGATGTGAACGGGCTGCCGCGTCCGGTCGCTTATAAAGTGTGCGCAAAAGTGCTGTGACGCACTTTATGAGACTCCGCTGTTTGGCTGAAGAGACAGCCCACCTGTTGGATCCCCGTTGAACAGCAGCATAGTACCACTACATAGTACTACTGCAACTATTTTCAAGGAGAAAATACATTTTAGGAAAATGACGTCGATACTTGTGTACTTTACGTTACAGCTGGCCTTTTATAAAGCTTTACCTGATTGGTGTTTCAATGCTTTCATTTTTTTTGACAATTTGAGGATTGTGATGTAAAATGAAATGTAACATCTGGAACGGGTAAATGGGTTAAAAAGTATAAAAAATATAGCACTTTAAATGGAGGAAAAAAAGAGCTTTCAGTATTAACGGAGGCGTGGCTACAACTTACTGCACACAGAAATAAATAGCGCAGGCCCGAGTCACACTTTGTGTTTCTTCATCGATCATATCTCAGTGGCATGAAGAGACCGCGTCCCTCGTCCAACAGCCGGCTGAGTCCGGGGTCCAGGCCCAACCGGGTCGATGGCCGCCGAGCAGCCACTTACACGGAATAAGAAAGAATGCAAGTCAGGTCGGTGTTGAGTCATATCTGCGCACCGTAAACAGCAGCTGCGCACTCCGAGGTCAGCGAACGGCCGCCATGTGCATCGGTTCACTCACGTGTCAGATGAGATTCTTTTTTTCTTCTTCTTCTTTTAAAAAAAAACAAACAGTGACAGGTCAATCCTGATGTGACACAGTGGTGCGTGTGTGTGTGTGTGTGTGTGTGTGTGTGTGTGTGTGTGTGTGTGTGTGTGGGCGGGTGGGGGGGGTTACAGGTTGGACGACTTTTTTCCGGATGAATGCGGTCACTGAACGGGACATCTGTAATTCAAGACCTGACAGCCCTCTACACACAGGGAAGATGTATTCTCCCAGCTGTACCTTGTGTGTTACTGTCACAGACATCGATTCGTTCGAATCTGAACATGAAATTAATGTCATGACCTATAAATGCTGCGTGGGTCCGTGAGCACGGGTGATGCTGCGAAAGGCACCTTGACCCCCCGACCCCCAACCCCCTCCTCTGCAACCCGAGCGCATCCCACCAGCATAAACACTACATGCAATCATGTGGCTTGGCTCTAGTTCCATCTCGAATCGCCCTCACCCCCCCAGATACGCTCCGGACCTTATCTGATCCTGATCCGCGCAGCCCTGCGACGCATCAAGGAGTCCGTCTGTGTACTGTCTGTCACAGTCTGTAATTTAGCGGTGTCAGCTGGAGCCGTGCAAAGAGCGTGGAGTGGGTGACATCAGAGGAGAGACAGGGCAAAACGGGCAAAACAAACAAAAACTGTCGGGACTGTTTGCGCCACTTGGACACAAACACTTAAAGCTGTAATGGGTTGATGGGGGTTTCCTGCAGAGGTGTCGTTCAGATGAAGTATCTGGCAGGATTTTGTGTCGGTTGTAAACAGCGTGGAGAATGTTCCCGTGAACTTAACAGCTCGGTTGTGGAATGTTTTGAGGAAAAACAAAATCCCTCCCTATACACACATTGCCCGATGTGGTCCGGTAAGTGTGACGTGTTTCTGCACCAGACTAGCACAACGGGACAATTACTGAGGAGTTTCTCATGGGTTTCATCAGGTTTTAAAAACTGGAAAACAATTTTTTTTTAAGCAGGACAACGCACCAAAATTGCTTCCCGGATAGATTTGTGATTCGGAATGAGTTATGGAGTTGTGGAGTCACGAGGACGTTTTAGAGACACAAGTTAGTTTAAATGGGACAGATAAAAAAACAGACTTTTATAGTACTTCTGCCGAGTGAAGCCAAAGCAGAAGTGTCTTAAAACCTGCATTCTTCCGAAAGGCCAGC
Source organism: Ophiodon elongatus (assembly GCA_016806645.1). Classification (NCBI taxonomy): domain Eukaryota; kingdom Metazoa; phylum Chordata; class Actinopteri; order Perciformes; family Hexagrammidae; genus Ophiodon; species Ophiodon elongatus. The sequence goes on along the minus strand of JACSYO010000268.1, from coordinate 79,978 downwards.
AGGGGGCGACGTCACAGGTTGAGAAAATGACTCTACTTCTCACTTGATTTATTCCCTCAGTAAACATTGTAAACATGAGTTTATGGCCTCAATCTCTTGCAAATAAATTGACAAACGCAGAAATTGAAACGTCTCATAAGCAATAAGGAGCATCCATCTTTGGTCTCGTTTTTTTTTTTTTTTTTTTTTTTTACAAATATAGGGAGAAATGCATCATCGGAGAGGCGGAGAAGATGCGCATTTCTGCAGTACAGCAGATTTCAATGTCACCTCTTCAGTAAGGCGTATATGAGACATTTCTCTGGCTGCGTTCTTCACCTTTCTGTGTGACAATTACAGGGAGCTACGGGTTGTTTACAGAAACTGGCCATCCAAGGTGGGAGTTGTTTCCTGTTGTAGGAGTACATTACTTCTATGTCAGCCCTACAGGGAGTCTCTAATTGCTCATTCCTCTCCACATACTCCAGAGAGGAAACCGGCCCACAGGAGGATGGAAGGGGCAGCTCCTCTCCTATACTGTGGTGTCTGGTAGTTCTCACTTCAGCAGGAAAGGCGTGGCCTCGGGCTCAGATACACCAGGGGTCCGCTCATCCTTCATCCGTCTCCCCTTCAGGAACCTCTGCTTCTCTTCCTCTCCATGGTGCGCTGTCGTGCCACGATGTTTGCCTCTCTCTAACGGCGCTCACTCCCCCCTTGCTTCTTCCGTTGCTCCCCCCCACGTGTTCCTTCTGTAACCTCTTGAGAGTGGTGGGTGTTTTCGCCCGGCTTGGCTGAAACGGGCCAGCTGTTTTGTAGTTTTTTGGACAAACAGCTCGCCGGCCAGTTTCTCCTGCTGGATGCTCCAGGTTGTTAATTTGACGCCCTTCATCTGGTGTCGACATGACCGGAAAACACTTAAATAATGTTTTCCATTTTAAACTTGGAGGGGGTCAACAGTTTTCATAGGAACTATTACTTCTGTAGCTGCAAAGAAAACGTATCACAGGGACATTTGAATGTAATTTATTTCAAATAATCTCAATCTGTGGCAGAAAAGGTGGATATTTTGCAAAATCATGGACAAATTAACCCAAAACTATCTGCATGGCAAGATAGTGATTCAAGAGAAAGTGTTTTCTTTTTAAATTTGGGGCGAACCAACCCTTGAAGGGAAAGTGCCTGTTTGGAGATGAATATTTTTTTTAGCCATGCCGCTCTATGAACGACAGTGTTGGTCCATCAATCCACCACTTTGAACTAAAACATCTCAGCAACTATTAGATGGATTGTGATGGATAATTTGTGGTCCCCAGAGGATGGATTTTCTTCCTCTAAAGCCCCCGTGAGGATGACATTTCTGGTTTATGACATTTATGGTTTATGAGTGAAATTTGTTTCTCAGCAACTTATTAGATGGATTAGCACTGAAAATTGGTAAACACATTCATGTCCCTTGCATCGTGAATTGCGATAATGTTGGTGATCTTTTTTTTTCTTCTTTTGTTTCATAGTTGTTAGGAAGTGGAGTCGGTATTGTGAATCGTGAACTCTTCTGTCTGTGCACGCGTGCCTTTAGTTGTTATTGTTACAGTATAACAAAGTGTTGGGAGGCCATGCTTGGCAAACACTTTTTTTAACGGTTGTGCAACTCTCGAACAGAAAATCTGTCTCAGCTGTGTTTGTACCGACTCCTTTAAATTAGTCGCTCTGCTCGGCTGCTCTTTTCAAGGTGTCTACAGGAAACATTTATGCGCTAACCCTGTTATTAGGGCTCAGTCCCGTGTCCCTCTCCCCCATTAACAGGCTTCCCCCTTGTTTTTGCCGAACGTTGTAACCGGCTTGTCTGATGGGACCGAGGCCCGGCTCTGTACATGTGCGGAGGGAGGTGTGCGAGGGCTGCTGTGGTCCTCTGGAGCAGCTGGACATCTGGGTCCCATCAGAGAGGAGATGGAGGGAGAGAGGACAAGGGGTGGGAGGGACGGCGGTGGGGGGCAGATGGGGAGAAAGAACAAGGGGCGAGCGCGGGACAAAGTGGTAAAGGGAGGTGAAGATAAAGCAAATTGGGGCGGGCAGGTCTGATAAGTCTTTTGTTATTGAAACCCTTAAAATGGAAGCAGAGTTCAGGGAGAGTGAAAGAGAAAGCAAAGGAATGCCGACACGCCATTATCTCAGTGTGACAAGTGTGACTGGAGATTGGCCGACAAGTGAGGAGATAAAAGTGCTGATGTTAGATACACATTGAGTGGTTTGGTTCGTTTAATTGGCATTTGTCTAAAGCTCTGCCAACCGGCAAAAAAAAAAAAAAAAAAAAAAAAGAAGCCAGTTCTTGAAACTAACCTATATAGCTGTGTTAAACCACCCTGTATGAAGCTTCAATGTCTAAAAGCAAACTTCTTTGTGTAAAATTGGTGAAGATCCCCTCTAAATGATCATTTATTAAGGAGTTTTACACTCAAGATGCTTCATCAGAACTGTGTCAATGTGGTTTAACCAGATTTGATTGACCGGGATTTGATTGAATTATTGCTAAAAACATAATTTGTGTACATCACCTCTTTCAAACTGAACTCAAACAGCGCAAAAAAAATCAATGAGAATTTCCAAAGTTAAATAGCAAAGTGTTTATTGCCTTAAAGTTGAGTAGATTCTATAGCCAGTATTGTTTTTTCAGTGTGTCAAAGATCACTATATAAAATGGCCCTTGTGCTACAGAAGATGAGAGACTACAGATCTAGGGTCAGTGGCGGATTCAACACAGAAAAACTTACTTTCGAGTACTTGAAAACACTTTGTAAAAATCGAAAAGACAAAAGACAAAACATGCTGACCACGAGTGCCATTTGTTTCCTGTATTGGGTTGGGGTGGGGGTGGGGTCAGAGGTCAGAAGGTGGTGGCTTTCTTTCCGACTTTCACATCAACAATGGGGGACAGGGGGGGGGGGGGGGCACAACAGTGGCTGTGAGCCCTGTGGGTCAGGCTGTGTCAGGCTGTCAGCAGGGTTAGCGTGTGGGTGGTGGGACTGTCGCACTGGTGGTACCAGAAACAGAGCCGGGAGACCACCGCGGTTTGGTAATTGCCTTCTGACCTCTGGCGGCTCGGGGGGCAACAGGTCTGGAACTCTCAGACAGGGCCTCATTCCTGTGTGTGTGTGTGTGTGTGTGTGTGTGTCGATCAGAGGTGGTAATAGTTTCCCCCTTGGGCGCGGGAACTCGCTGAACCTACAGGTTTCATTGAACCCCACCTCCTGACCTGCTTGCTCATGTGTTTTTTCCCCACTATTTGAGAAAGACAAATAGCGTCATCGAAACTGCCAACCCCCCCCCCCCTCCCCCCCTACCCCCATGTGTGAACGTCACAGGATGCGGAAGAGGGAAGGAAAAGGCAGAGGAGTGTGGATAAGAAGAGGCGGAGGAGGCAACAGTAGGAAGCCGATACGGTCACGGTGTCTGATTCGATCGCGACCCCTCGGTGTTCTGTCAAGAAAGGCCACGTCGCTTCACAGGTCGACGTGGTAATAAGTGTCATGTGTGTGTGTAATGTGTGTTGTAGGGGTGATGGCTGAGGGGTGGAACGAGCACGAGAGGGTGTTTTTAGTTTTTTTTCTGACAGAAATTGTTTTCGATCTGTGTGTGTGCGTGTGTGTGTGATGATCTGGGAAAGGCTAGTGTCAGGTGGGCAGCACTAATGTGCAGGAATGCAGAGATTCCACAGTGGCTTTGTGGATCGGCTGTGTCACTGAGACAGCCGCCCCCCCCCATCTCCCCCATCTCCCCCATCTCCCCCCATCCCCTCCAAAACCCCAACGGGACCATGGGAATGAACCGAACAGGCGGCACCTTGAAAGCTCTCTCTCTCTTTCTCATGTTCACACACACACTCGCAGCATTGTGCTGCATGGCGTGTGTGTGTGTGTGTGTGTGTGTGTGTGTGTGTGTGTGTGTGTGTCTGTCTGTGTGTCTGTGTGTGTGTCTGTGTGTGTGCGTTATAAAGAGAGAGTGAGCTCGATTCAGATGGGCGAGGGAGGATTAGATTCAGTTATGGTATATTTATCAACTCCGTCCGTATAATTTCCTACAAGAACGTCGAAGAGCTTCAAGCCGTGTGCACCTGCTCTCATTGTATTTGTATCGTCTACAATTAGGAACATATAATAATCAGAAGATCTGATTAGGCTTTTTGAATAAAGAGCTCTTTATATTCATTTGTGTGTGAGCGTTGGCCTCTCTGCTTGTTTTTATTGTGTTTATGGAGTGGGCACTTCCTTCCCCTCAAAAACAGGGCTGTTAAATGTCGGCCGCTATTAAATGTCTGCGCTGGACGAAGCTTGATTACCGCTGGAGACTCTCGGCTTTGATCAGAGCGGCCATCTAACTAATACGGCTTCCTCTTAGCCCGACGTAATTGGCTAAATCAGCCTACCGAACGGGAAGCCTGATTGTGTGGCTGCTGCTGTGTTTATGTGGTGTGCGGCTTTTGAGTGAGTGTGTGTGTGTGTGTTTGCATGTGTGGCAGAGGGAAACCAGGGAGAGGACAGGATACCAAAATTAGCCCCTTATTTAAATGGCCCCACACATGTGACCCCGGGTCACAGACTTCCTGAGTCTGGGGCAGACGCTATAATGACCCGGTCACTTGTTTTCCCGCCCACCGACCTGAGTAAATGCCTTGGCGAAATATTATGCAACTCCATATCTGGATGTGTGTGCGCGCGCGTTGCAGCTCACACTCTAATAGGCCCGGCAGCAGAGATTAGAGGGGGAACGTTTGCAACTCTACCTCCGGGGTAAAGATCAGTTCATCATTTTATTTCCAGAATTAGACCATTTTATTTAGAGTTTTTTTTCTTTCTTTTCTGCCCTGATGCCCTTAAATCTTTCTGGAATGAAACAAACTCACCTTCCCAAAATGCACTTGACCTTCTCTGTATGTAACTCTGAGGAAACCCTGAAGCAACCTAAACCCACAAGTGGCTCCACATCCTCTTTCATTGTATTTTCTCATTAATATGGTATTGAGGTGCACCGATACAGATACAAAACTGACTCAAATAGCTGGATTGGTATCGGTGACAATGGGCCGATCTGGTATCGAATACCATTATTTTAATAAATAACAATTCAGTAATTTTTTATATTTAGTTATCTGTTACATTTTGTTTTAGATCTCTAGGAAATCAGTATTTACGTCAAGCCTGGTGTTGGCGCCACACTTCCACACAGCAAGTTACAGCTTATTGATTGAACACTGCTATCGGAACGGTATCGACCGATACCCGAAGCCCAGGTGTTGCTGTTGGTTTCAAAACTAGAAAAGTCAGGTCGGTGCATCCTCTTCTGACGTGCCCGTAAAACCCTCAGCTGATCTCTCTCTGTCTCCCTGCTTCCCCCAGCAGCCATTGACTGCGTGGTGGGATCATGGGGCCCCTGGTCGCCGTGCACATCCCCGTGCGGAGTTGGCAGCACGGAGAGGAGTCGCCAAGTGTCCGTCCCCCCTAGGAACGGAGGCACGCCCTGTCCGGACCTCAAGCAGCGCCGGGGATGCTTCGGGAACAACGCCATATGCAGCAGCGCGAAAGGTGAGACCCTGACCTTTTCTACTCCCTGCACCCGTTCTCTTACGCACCCACGCACTCCCGCTCTGAACTCTGATACATATTAACTTGGTGTCTCAGTGTTCTCTGGGGTAAAATCTTTTTTAACCTTTTTACTGTAAGAAGCTTTATCTCCAGCTGCATCATCTCAGACGCCTCTCGTTATGCTCTTTGCCGTTGAATCACCCAGTTCCCAGTAATAACACACCAAAACACTTTGAGTCATTTCCAGCCATGGGATGAGAAATGTGGGATGTATTTATACTTCTGCTGACCTTTCTGTAATCTATTTCTTTTAAATGGTGTCCGCCCGACCTGCAGAGGTGGCAAAGATCCTGCCGGATTCTTTCAAGAGGAACTTCAAGGACCCTTGGAGGCGACCACACATGCTGATGAAGGAGGAGAAGGCCAGGTAAGGCCTCCATCATCAGACTGCTGACTAGACTATACTGACCCCGTCGGCCCACATTGTTTTGTTTTTTCTGTCTGCAGCGCCACCTTTCATGTGATGTTGATGCAGGGAGGGGGGTAATTACAGGTGTAATGGGTGGAGCTTAGTATGAGCCTTTACAGAGATTTAGATTAACAGTGACTGAAGAGCTCCGTTTCAATATCTGTAAGAGCACAACTCCTACTCGTGACTGTAAATATAACCAGCAATACGCTGCTTTTCTGCCAGCAATCATTTTATCTTTTTTTTTGGCATCAACCTCTTCTGTTCCAGCTTCTAGACCGCTTTTCAACTTCAGGTTCATATCAGTTTTGTTGCCTCCATCTTGACTCGGCTTCAAAGGTCGCTGGAGGATCGACTTTGTGCTCCAAAAGATTAGAGAACGCAGACCGAGTTCCAAGGTTGCCATAGCACGCGCAGCCTCGAAATTGCTTTGACTGTGTAACATGAACGCCGTCTGCTGAATAGTCGCATCGCGAGGGGACCTTTAGCTGATAAGGCCGCCGTGATCCATGTGAGAGGCAAACCCCCCCAACCCCCCTCCTTCCCCCGCGTGTATGCCGTCTTTGATCGGAGCTGATTGCAGATGTTTTTTGGAGCTGGAACAATCAAGAGAGCGCGCAGGGAATAAAATCACTGCTGGTTTTCCAGCCTTTCACACTGATTAAAATAGACATCGGATACCTTTGTTTTGACTGAAACACAAAGCAGAATTGGAAGCGCATTACTCATAAACGACGGTGTGCGTGACACAGAATTAGGGCGGGGGGGGCACAGACATCTGGTGCCCCCCCCCCTGATAGACCCCTGGGTGACCCCGGGGACTATCAGGGTTTAGAATGACACAAAATGACTATCGATGGTCGTCTTTTGGATCTCTTAAGTTATTTTCTGTGAAATTAGCCGACGATGTGAAAGTTTCAAGATTTGCCAGGAGGCTGTTATGTAGTTCTGACTTTAAATCCTCTGAAGACCCACGCAGGTGTTTTCTTCAGACCTCCTCTCAGGACTGCGGGGGGGGGGGACGGGGGGCGGGGGGGGCGTGTGCAGACTGACACCTTCCTGTGTCCCTGTGTGAGCTTTGTCGCAAATCACACCTCTCTCATTCTCATTGGCAGATTTGAGAAGAAATTCTCAATCCGAGCCGAGGTTTAATCAGCCAGAATAACTGAAAACACCTGAGTGGGTGGTAAAATCTTTCAGGGATGAAGACGTGAAGGTGATTGTGTTGTTGTTGTTTTTAGGATAGTATTTTAGTGGTGTGAGGAATTTATGCTTTATTTGAGGTTCTGCAGCACGAACAAGTTAAAGCCGAGAGGGAAAAAATCGCCTCATAAGTGTCAATTCAGCATAATTTTAAAATAATCCCAAAGGTGTATACTAATGAAAATTGATGACGGAATCTATCAAGCATTTATTGTTAATTTCTTTTACTTTTCTATCTTGTATTTTTGCTGTGTATCAAATCAGAACTAAATGAAAATGTAGCAAGAGCCCAAAAAAAAAACACTTTCCAGTGTTACTGTTGGACAAAGTCTTCAAGAATCACTCTGAGAAATAATAATGAAAAAAAAGACTTCTTTCTTTGACAAACCACCCGACTGGAGATGGTTGTTTTGCCACAGCTGACTGAGTCGGAGACTAAATAAATAGTGCCCTATAGTTCAGCCAGAGATCACAGTGAGCCATGTTGATACCCGGATATCGCAGCAGGTGACCGTGACGCCGCCGGATCGCCTTCAAAACGGAACACATCTCTAATCCCGAAGTTTTTCTATCGGGAACACGTTTTGTCTTTTGTCTGGCTGCGGTTGCTGGCTCAGGGACACCACTTCGCTTCCAGCAATCGAGACATGTTGGATTTCTTTTTTCTTTTTTTTTTACTCTTGTACTACTTTTCAAAAGTTTTCCAAACCTGGCTCGGGTCTTCATCTGGACGTTTCCCATTATCCTGTTTTGTTTGGTGAAGTCCTGATGCTCAATCCAAAGAACAAAATAGCAGATGTTTAGCTTCTTGGCTACAGAGCACCTGCTCTGTTCTCCAAGATTATCGGTTTCTGAGCCCAAATGTGCGATTTGACCCTTTGACCCTTTGACCCCTGTATTTTATTTTATCTTTTACCAGATATGAGAATTACTTTTGACGCTTTTCCTGTCCCTCCCTCCCTCCTTCCCTCCCTCCTGTCCCTCCCTCCCTCTCTCCGCTCCGCTTGCAGCTACTGTGTGAACCTGCGGGTGAAACAGGCCAGCGCCGCGTGTAAACTCAAACTGTGGAGTGCTCAGCTGGTGAGAGAGAGGCTGGTCTGTGCCGAGTGTCAGAGCGACGCCATGTCAAAGTCCGACCGCTGTGGAGGCGACGGCCTGGAGAGCACCAGGTAAACCCGGCGACCCAACCAACAACCAGAGGCGTGTTCATCCATCGCGCTGCTCGACATTTCTTTAAGTTTAGGGCAGAGTAGCTTTTAATGTCATCTGCAGGCTGGCTGGAGAAAACCATGGAGGGAACAAGCCCATGAGCAAGGCACCAAAAAGGAACTAATGAATTTACATGTCTTTGTGTGCAGTTAAAAGGTGCAGCATGTTGAATGATGAGCTCACAGCTTAGCTCAATCAATGGGATCTGAAAGACGGGAAACTTCCTCAACACAGATGGTGTGACACTCTGTAGCCGAACATATGAATATCAATTTGCCGTGTAAACCTCATGTGGACCCAAATATTATTTAAAATTCGTATTCCCTTGTTGGCTGTGCAGTTAGTAACAGCGTATGTATTACTTTGATTAGGGCATCAATCTGTGAAGAGCAGGCATTAATGTAGGTAATAATTCCGTTTAATCAATCGTTTGTCTGACATTGGATCATTTGGAAAAAATAGTCCTGTCCCCCAAAATTCTAAATCAAAATGACCCTGTAACCTCCCCATATATTCTATGGTTGTAAAAAAATTTAGAATAATATCTACGCCTTAACATCTGCATCAATTTTCACCTTAGACTGTGGAATGTAAAAAAAAAGAAATGTAACTCTAGTACTGTAATGTAACTAATGTAACGAATGTAACTAACTAGCTCAATGCCTGACTCTCTTCACAGGACGTTCTGGGCGGCGGCGTCGGTTCCGGGCTGTCACGGCTCCTGGGTGCGAGAGTCGTCCTCTGAAGGCTGCCGGTGTCCCCCCTACTCTGTGCTCTTCGTGTGAGCCGAGACGCCAAACCACCAGACGACCAAGCCAGACGCCCCCCCCCCCCCTCTCGACCCCCACACACAACCCCTTCCGATCCAGATTACCGGACGGGTAAACTCAAGGAGATCAGCAGCATCCTGCCACCTCCCCCCCCCTCACACCTCATACTCTGTACTGTACACACTATTAACTAAGCACACTGACATTCTTGCATTTAACTTTTACAGCCACGTTGTGTACTTATCCTCCTCCAAAGCACAGCAGCATCTATGTACCTTTTTTTTTTTTTTTTACCTCTGAATCTCTGCTATCTACCTCCATCAATGCAAGTGCATTCATTATTGCATAATGTATAAATATATAAATATATTATTTTGCTTTATACATTTTCTACTTTTGAGCGTTTATGTGTTATATGTATATGTACCAATATAGCCACACGTATTTGTATCCAACAGTCGAAAAAAACAAAACACCAAACGGCAGTCGAAGCCCTCAGCCGGGGAGGGGGGGGGCCCTTAAAGTGCCCAGCAGGCCGGAGGCGCTGAGAACTGGTTCATCCAAATTCTACCCAATCGCTTGAACCCCTTGAGTCAATATATCTGTGTTTTTTACATTGTTGTTTCTTTTTCCGTCAAAAAAAAAAGCATTTCTCCCAGCAAGTCAAGTTGAATATCAGGTATTGATTCTCAGGTGCTTGTCTCCCCCATCGAGCCTCTTCGTCTTCTTCTCCCTCGCGTGTGCCTCCTCTGATGGTTTTTATTTTAGTGCTTAAAAGTGACTCGTGGCATCTGTTGTCGAGACCTGATATGGTTGGAGAGAGTCGAGGGGGTGGGAGGGGGGGTGGGGGTGGGGGGTGGAAGAAGAGCCACTTATGAGGATTTCACCGCGGTTCTCTTTGTCCTCTGCGTCCAAAACCGAATGGAAGTTTTTCTCTCTCTTGCTCCCTGCTCAGAAATCCTATCCCCGTCACCTAAAGAGCCATCCATTAGAACTACCCGGTTATACAGCCATGTTACTCCCACTGTATCATTCGTCAACGCGATGTGTTTGATCTGCACTTCTTTTTTTCCTTCTTTGCCTTCACACTGGTTTAAGAAGAGGGGACACGTGTGGTCCCAGTAAGAAAAAAAAGGGCTTTTCTCCTCTGGAAAGCTGTGATCTCTCTCTGTGTTTGTGTGTTTATTTATTATAAAACAAATGATGATGTTATTAGTGCAGCACCGCATACTCTGTACACTGTCCATAAGTGAAAAATAAACTACTATACTGTCATTTCTCCTCCTCCTCCTCCTTCCCCCCGCCCCCGGCTCAACCTCGTCATATTTTCATTACATCACCGCGTTCAGATGTCACACAGACCAACATTAGCATTTCGGACCCCTCTCCTCTGCAATTACTACTAGGGGCCCAGCCCCGCTAAGTATATCCCCACGGTTTGACCAAACGTTTACATGCAGCACTACAGTCAGAAGAAAAGTGCCATGAACACACACATATACATATATATACATATACGCAACGCGTATACCCATCGACATATCTTCTTGTTGCATTCTTGGCATTCTTCCCCCCGCCCTGTGGTGTAAACGGGATGACGACAGGCAAAATGCCAACTAATGTGTATAATTATGTTTGAAATGTTTTTTTAAGCCACACTCTCCTACAATTTGTTTTTTTATGTGATGTGTAAATGCCGGGACAGTCCAAACATGAGACACTGGACAACTTACATCATGTGAATACATCTGTTTCTCTCCCACTTTTTTTTCTTTCGCAGCAGCTTTCGGACAGAGAAGAAGATGCCCAATTTGAAGAAAAAAGAAGCCAGTTTTCCCTCCTCCATCACGTGATATATGGGCGATAGTTAAGTTAACATGGAGGGAGAGGTGGTGTCTAAACCAAAGACTCTGACCCTGAGAGGTGTTTATAAGGCCTTTGCTCCACAATTCAACCACAACATTAGAACATTTCTATTTTTGTTTTCCATATCCCGGCCTTCTGCAAAACCCAACGAATGCTTCCCTTTCATGGCTTATTGTTCAGGCCATTCCTACAGTGGGTCATAGCAAGAGACTCGAGACACGATGGACATATTTGAGGACGTAAATGTTCGATATTTCACCTGTTTAGGCTTTACGTTGACACAATATTAAAGGTCACTCTTCTTTGTCTGAGAAATGAGCATAAAAATACTAAAAGATCTAACAAATCAACACTTCCTGAGTGACTCCTTTGAGAAAGACTCCTGCTACTTCCACGTGCTCCATCTCCAGGGCACTTGAACCTCGATTAATCCCCCTCCTCTCTTCTTTCTCTGCACTCCTCCCCTTGCCCAGATCCCCTCCGTCAGCACAACTCTTTCTTTTCTCTTACTACAACAGTGGCAATAGAGTGCCGTCAGCCCGACCAGCCCGTCCCCTCTGAAGCGGGCTTTACCCTGCCCTCCCCTGCCCCCCGCCCTGGCTGCTAACTCCGCTTTCCAAAGGGCAGGAAGGCCCCGTCTCTGGCCCGGGTGCCTGATGGGCTCCGACAGCAGTGTGTTCTGGGATTACGCCGGGTGAAAGGGGGGGCATTCCAGCACCGGCGGGCCTTTGTCACAGCGCGGCCACTGTTTGCTTTTGACAAGACAGCTGTTCAAAGCCCTGCCAGCCCCCCAGCCCCCCAGCCCCCCCGACGGATGGCGTCGAGGGAAAGAACCAAGGGGTGACTTCCGCTTATCGGCGGTGTCGTCGGAGATGCGCGGGGGGCCACCTCCACCCGAGGGGGCCACCTCCACCTTAGGGGGCCACCTCCACCTTAGGGGGCCACCTCCACCTGAGGTCGCCACCTCCACCTGAGGTCGCCTCAGCGGTTGCATTTATCTGGAGACAGATATGCTTAGGCAGCTGTGAGATAGTCCCTCCAGCTCGGTGCGTCGTTCCGTGACCCAAACGAAAATGGTATCCTCGACTCCTTCCCTCCTATCCTAAAGTGTAAATGATGTTGCCTTAACCTTACATCACCACATTGTGTGTGTGTTACATTAAAGGGATGGAGCTCAAATGATAACGTTACCCCACACACACCCACTGCGCCACCCGCCGCGTCCAGCCCATCCGACGCGAACGGAACCAACGCATTCACTCGCTGATCAATTCGTGGGCTCGTGCCAATAATCAGATCCCGTTCATGGATGTTAACTGTTTCTCCTCTTTAATGTTGTCGCAAAACATGGCTCATGCCTATTTTTTAGAGTTTGTTTAGTGGTCCTGAAGCCTTCAACCAAACTTTTTTCAAATCAAATGAATGAAATATTTATAAATACATTCTTGAGATGTTTGAGAAGTCGCAAAAAAAACTTCCAGTTCAGACATGCGGGGGGCTCCTGCAGCTTAAGGGTCAGTTGGTACCCCCAATTTACCCCCTCTGAGTGTATATATGTGTTTTGGGGAAGTGTGTACTGTAATTAGCAAGTCATCCTAATGAGGGCTTGTTGCCACTGTGGGAGCAGCTGGTCCAACACGGAGGAATGATAATGAATAGACGGCTTGACACGAGGACCTGAGCTACACACAGCAACACAGCTGGTACACCAGCCACCGTAGAACACACGCGCAGACACACACACACACACACACACACAATGATGGTCATCAGTGTCTTGTTTTTAAGGATCGTGACAGAATAGTTTAAGGCTTTTGATTTATTGTAACTGCAGTAAAATATGAGCTTTCTCTGCTCTGCCAAAACAAACTAAAATGCACTTAATAATTTGACTGTTTTAATCATAAATTCACTTTCAGAAGCATTAAAGAGTTTTGAAACATGTTTTTTCGACTGTTAGAAGTGTACTTGGGTTTAAAGAAATGGGCCCTATTCCACTTCCATCTAACAACTAACATCACCCTGTTGCTAAATCCCAACGCATTCAAACTGTCAGATACCCCTCAACACACACCATCAAATGATTGATGAACGGGGGCATCTTTAGGCAGCGGCTCCTGCGGCGTTCCACCCTGGAAATGTGGCGCCACCTCGTGGTGCTTTTGACTTCCTGCTCCACTTTAACAGGAACACAATTTGTGAGACTCCCCTTATAAAGTTTTTATTGGGTATATGTGGCTTCAATTAGAATACATGATATAAGTGTGACCATGGGTCTAAGGTTTCATTGGAATAAGCTTGTGTTTTAATTTCTAAAACAAAAACCTGAAAGTGGTTCATCTACTCATAAATGTTTCCCAGAGATGATATATTCTGTTAATAATGGTGTGTGAGAGGGGGGTGGGGTGGGGGGGGGATTCCTTCAGTTTAGAGGTTTTTACATTCACAGCTAGCTTGTTCACATTCTGCAGAATTCAATACAATGTCCATCACTGGAAAACAATTTCTATAAAGTTTGGGGGAGGAACACAGGAATGGACGACACACAGATTCAACGCCTGACGCAAAGTGAAGCCTCTCGTGGTGCGATGAAGACAAAGGCTGGTGCACTGGACGTACAGATCATGTGTAAGGCAAAAAGTGACGTGCAAAGTAGTTTCAGTTCATCTGTGGAGGCAGGTCCAGGACGTCAGCGGCGACATGATGAACCATACACACAACAACATTCCAGTTTTAGACATGCCGTGCGCTTGTCCATCTACCAAGTTTTGAATGATTTTTATTTATAATGTATATTTTTTTTAAAGCTCTTCTTCATTCGTGAAACCATTCATCTGATTTGCCCCGAATGAGGAGAACAGCTGTAGCCGACTATGTCTTTGGTGGGCCGAGAAAAAAACTAATCAACCTCTAATCACCGAAACCAACAACCCAGTGGAGCGTGACAGAGAAAGAAACTATTTCTGACCTGGACAAAAACAGAATAGAACCACACAAGTGAACAGATCAGTGATTTTGAGGTGGAAGGATTCCTTAAATCAACATGTCGGTATGAAACTAGAATAGAAGGACGTTTAAGGACAAATCTGACACGGAAAATGAACGAGTAAATCCCCCCAGAGGAAAATATGGAAAAATAGATAGAGCAGTCTTAAACCAGCGGTAAAAAGAACACTCGGTTTACTCAACAGAGTCTAGGATGGAGAGCCGAGTTGAGAGGACGACCTTTTGGCCGTCTTCCGTCTTTGCGAGTCCAAACGTTTTTGTTTTACTTCAGGTTTTTAATCTGTTGGTTCTTGTCGTGGATCTTAAGATCCATCTTGTCCACTTTGTTCATCAGAGAATCAAGGGAGTCGTCCTGGTCGTCGATCTCGGACTGCAGGCCGAGGCCGAGGCTCTTCAGTCGGCTGAGGCCACTGCACATCTCATCTAGGTCATTCAGAGGGCACACCGGGCGTTAGTTAAACTGGGGGGCTGGTGGTCAACACTTAAAGGGGAGTTGATGGCAAATTGCGGCAAAAGAAATTTACATAACAACGCCTCACGAAATTAAAAGAATAAATCACATCCTAAACGGTACTAAAAGCTTTCATCTCCTTGAGCCTTTCCTGTGACTGCGTTTTTATAAAAAAAAGAAAAAAAAAAGAAAAGTATAATAAAATCAAGGAGAAATAACAAGAGAATGAATACAGAATTTGTACCTAGATTATTGTCGAGGGTCTGGTGAGCCTCTCTGAGGTGTCGGTTCTGAGGGTATCCATTGCTGCCGGATGAGCCGGCATCTATCGACGCAGACGCTCCGAACCCTGGAACACAGAAATCAGGAGCGATGGCAGCCGGGTCGCATTTAACGGGCGACGCCACGCTGAGGGTTCTCGGGACTAACTCTTACCTCCCGTGTCCAGCTTCCTGAGATTGGGGTGGCTGGCCTGGTACTTATCTTCGTGTTCTCGGCTGCTGGACATGGCAGTCTGTAATCTGAGAAAGTCAGATAAGCACGGTTGGGCCGTTATTAGTGAAGGACATGTCAATGACGAGGAGCTGGTGAAAGGCCGACAGCACCAATAGGACGGCGGCGTTGCTCTAACACTGACTGAGTCATTGCTGTGGAGGGCTTTGGTTGTAAAACATGACCAACAACTCGGCGCCAGAACTCTCAAACACACAGAGGTGACACGTGTGTGACATGAAGGCAGTATATATAATCAATCATATACATCGACATATCGTGATACACTATTACGTCATCTAAATTGGCAATAACGAGCACATACTAAAAAATCATATATATTTTTTTTTGCACTACAGTTCTTGATTAAATGACAAAAGTATTTGTATTTAATTCACTTTAGAGAGAACAAAACCATGTCGTTATTTCATATAGACTATTCATTATTGAATTACAAGAAAACATGCTCTACTGTGAGATATATATATATATATATATATATATATATATATATATGGTGACTGCATCGTTATTGAGAAATGAAACGACCTGTATCGGGAGAGAAGATTTTGGCCACATCGCCATTCGGTGTTTATAGGAACATAACGGTGTCTTAGTTTTGTTGCATACCTGCTTGGAAATGTTAGCAATTGACTGTGTGGTTGGTAAATGGATTTTATTAATGTGTTGACAGAATATGGAATACTGTTGGGACCTAATGTTTTTATTTTTTATTTAATGATAGTAAAGTTATTTTATATATTTGCATTGAGATATTTAAGTCAATAAACTAAACTAACTAAACATTTTTTGTTTAAAGCTGGAAAATATTCTATTATTATTCAGTTAGAGCAGGTTCAAATAAGTTGAGAAACTTAAATCCCAGATCATATTTTGTCTTATCCTGACTTTGGAACAACATCTGTCAACCGGAGTTGAATCTGGTATAAAATCTGATTGCACACACAAAACATATTTAAAAAGATAAGAAGAAATACATTTCAGACGCTCCAAAAAAATAAAATACTGGAGGTAAATTGCCTTTGTGGCTTAACAACTCATAATAGAACCAAAACGAATACAGAAGGTGTACAGAGATTCATACATAACATTTAATAAAAGTAAATCAACATTAAATTTGGGCCAGCTTGGAATTTGTATCATATCATAAATAAAACAAATATTCTGAGAATATAGTCCTGAATCTTACCGGTTGTTGGCCTGGTAGGCCTTTGGCTCCTCGGGCGGTGGCTTTGTCTCTGGCTTGCCCTTGAAGTAGTTGACGAGGCCGCCCCACACGCTCTTGATGCCGTCGATGTGCTTCTGGCTGGTCTTCAGGTCCTGATCCATGTTGTCCATCATCTTGTCAGCTCTCTTAAGAACCTCACCTTGTCGAACCAGCTCCTGTAGAGACACAGAGACAGGTACGTAGCTTTATGTTGTTCCCCGTCACCCTCTCGGGGACAATAATATATTCTGCGCGTAAAGCCGGTTCCTAGTTTGACGTACCTCTGCAGTTTCCACACCAATCTTCTCCGATTCATAGATGAGCCCGAGGGAGCGGTGGGTACTGTCCATGGCAGACTGAGCCGTGCGCATCACTTCCTGCTGGAGGTGCCGCTGTCTCCTCTCCGGTTCGCTCAGCCCACTGTCACGGTCGTCGTCATCGTCGTCGAACCCCCTTCTTTTGGGCCTGAAATCTTCCTCCTCATCGTCGTCTGCAAACGGGTTGTGGGATTTAGGGTAGGCCATCTGTGGCCACACACACACACACACACACACACACACACACACACACACACACACACACACACACACACACACACACACACACACACACACACACACACAGTTTTGACAAAATAATCTCAACTCGAAGGTCTTCTAGACATTTCCAGAGCTCTCCACCACATGTCATCGTCTTCATCAAAGAAACTATTTCTGAGCTCAAGAATGAACTCTCTGAGAGTTTTCTCTCTGTCAACAGAGAGGGGACTAATATGCTTGATATGGGGAACAAAATGAATAATTAATTATCTAACTGGAAGTTAAATAATAGGTTTCAGTTTCAATAATCAATTAACTTTATTGATCTATTGAAAAAAAAGAGTTGTTTCTCTTCATTTCGTATCACTATAATGCAAATATGCTATTTGCCATAATTTCTGGTCTGTTGTAGCTTGCATTTATCATTTTTGGACTATATACATATTTGGAAAACTAGCTGGTTAGCTACTCAATAGATAGATGAAGAATACATGTATCAATTCTGATCATTAATGTCAAACACCCTGAAGAATTAGATGAGGACCATCTGACATGTGGATTTGATTTGAATACTGAGCTAAAACACCTCCTGGGTCTTATTGAAGAATATAAATGACACTATTGGTCCGGTAGCTCTGTTTCAAGTGTCGGCTGCGGGGTGTTGGCCGGTTGTGTGCGTTAATCAACGAG
>JACSYO010000268.1:30000-57500 GCA_016806645.1 Ophiodon elongatus | reverse complement strand
CATAAATGTCTAATAGAGAGAGAGATTTTTAATGACTTAGTTGTGTTTAGTTAGTGGTTAAAGAAATGCTTTGTAATGTGCTGTCTCGTAGGTCTTTTCAGATCCAGGGGGCCACTCACCCTGCTCTCCTACAGCTGCCGGACAACATTTCTTTGAAGGTAAAACTAGATTTATGCTTGACCAATGTCTGTCAATGTCTGTTTTTTTTTTTTTGCTTGGTAGCACAAACTATGCATTCAGTGTTTCTTATGTCTTGTCCCTTTTCATTTCAGGCGCCTACCTCCCGGACAGCAGCACAGTAGATCCCGACTACTATTTCTCAACAGTCAGCTCCAGTTTCTCAATGTCCCCTCTCTTCATGGGAGCTGAAAACGAGGTGGAGGTGCCGGTCGATCTGCTCCGACAGCTCCTGGGCATGGTACAGTAGCCCGCTACCCGTTCACCGAGCTCTGCTGTGTCCCGTCCTGTATACGTTATTCTGCGTCTTTACCAGCGGTTCTGCGTATTGTCGATTTGCAGGTGAAGAAGTTTGTCTCCGACTCGTTTCTGAAAGCTCTGGACGCCGCCATGGCGGAGGTCAAAGAGGTAATTATGCAACCACTGTTCTGCACAAAACGTTATAAATGGTTAACTTAAAGCTTATTCCGTTATCTGTTCATTCATATTCTCTGTTTCTTCTGTTTGTCGTTAAGTCTAATCCTGGAATCAACCTCTATTACAAAACCTTCAGTGACACTCTTTATGTGTGCGTGTTCAAAATGCTGCGGGACACACTGTACTACATGAAAGGTAAAGCATCACGAACAGCTCATTTATTATGCACAACACACAGCCCTGCGATCGTTGTTGCGTTGTAGTCTATTAAATAGATTTCTTCATCTGAGCTCCCTGATCCAAAACTGTCCAAAAATGTTAGCGTCATCTTTGAAAATACTCTTAGCTTGTCCGAAATGCAGCGTCCAGACTCCTCACCAAAACCCCCCAAAAAGAGCTTCTCATTATTGGCTCCCGGTGAATTTTAGAATAGATTTTTAAGATGTTATTGATAACTTTTAAGGCCTTCTCTGGACTTGCACCTAAGTACATCTCAGATCCATACTTGCCTGCCAGCAGCCAAAGGTGACTGGGCTTTCTCTGTTACGGCCCCTACTCTCTGGAAATAACCTCCCTGAGGAAATTAGAATGGGAAGTTCCTTATCCTCTTTTAAAGGGATAGTTCACCCCAATATCAAAAATATTTTGCCTCTTAGTTGTAGTGCTATTTATCAATCCAGATTATTTGTTTAGTGTGAGTTGTCTAGTTTTTGAGTTAACAGCTGTAGCGATGTCTGCATTCTCTCCAGTATAATGGAACTCTCTGCCTTGAATTTTGGGGTGAACTGTTCCTTTTAAATCCCTCTTAATAGCAAATTTTTACAAGTGTGCTTTCACAGGGTTTGTGGCCTAAATTTTTCACTTGTATCTGTTTACAAAGGCATTCTCTTAACTTTAATTATGTAATGATTTTAATGATTTAAATTGTATTTATTGTTTTAATTTATACTTATTCTAGTTTTTCCTAACATGTAGCACCTTTGCTCGATGTTTTCCAACTTTTAAAGTATTTAAAAAAAAATGTATTAATTTCTTTATCTTCGTTTGTGTGTCTCTTGTAAAAGACTTTGTAACCTTTGTTTAGAAAAGTGCTATATAAATAAAGGTTGTTATTATTGTTATAATTATTACTTTGACAAATACTCTTCATGTTTCTCAGCCTTGCAGCCAGCATTTGTACGGCAAGTCCATGACTTTGTGCTGGAACAGTTTAGCAGCAGCCAGTCAGAGCTGCAGCGGGTACTTCATGACACGGGGGGGTTGCCGGTGGAGCAGAGCCCCCTCAAGCTCCGTTGCCAAGCCAACGCCGCCTGCGTGGACCTCATGGTGTGGGCTGTCAAAGACGAGCAAGGTAATCAATTGTACCAGAGCACCGTGTTCATATGTCGTAATCACACACTGGATGTGTTTATTTGCTCTGATTGCATCACTTTTCCTTTTTATTATTAATTTTTTTCAGGAGCCGAGAATTTGTGCACCAAGCTGTCAGAGAAGCTGCAGTCCAAAACCTCCAGTAAAGTCATCATTGCTCACATGCCCCTGCTCATCTGTTGCCTCCAGGTATAATACTGCTCGGTAGACAGAGCGCTAAGATATTTGCTCAAGGAGAGGTGAAATGTTACACAAGGCACCACATCACAGGGTTATGACTTCATTAAAAGTAAGCGTCTATCCTGGTGATCACCTGGTTTCGAAGCTGACCCCTGACCCCCGCGTCGCATGTCATGCATTTCTGATATTTTTTTGGGAGTGTCATTTCCTCTGACGGTCTCCCTGTCTGTTTCAGGGCCTGGGTCGTCTGTGTGAGAGGTTTCCAGTAGTCGCTCACTCTGCCTCGACCTCTCTCAAGGATTTCCTGGTGGTTCCTTCCCCTGTCCTTATAAAGCTCTACAAGTATCACAGCCAGTACACAGGTATTAATATTTATTTATTTATTCATTTATTATTTACTACAGTTTTTGAGGAATGCCTGTACCTCCTGATTTGAAACTCACAGGAGTTGGAGTGTAATATTTAACAAATCAAAAAGGGAAATGTCACAATTGAAACACAAGCTAATCTAAAGATTGTAATGTGTCCACGATACGTCTAGCAGAAACCTTTTTGATCTGAACTGCAGCACAAAGGCCCAGAGCTGAAAGTGAATGGGACAAAAGTGATACGGTGTCAAACAGTCAATAACAGTTGTCACATTCTACTCTCGTCCGCTATTGATCTGGACAGAGATGTTGCAAATACAGACAATTAGAATGCAATTCAGGCTACTGTTCTCGATCTACTGCTTTTTTTTTTTTTTTATATATATATATATATATATATATAGCTAAGCTGCTAATTTGTTGCATTCTAAAAGATGACATGCTCTTTAGATTTGGCACTACAATCAGCCCTTTTCTGTGCTCTGCCGGATCATATTTTCTACAATGTTTTAAATTGGAACACATTTAAAACCACTTGTTTTTAATGTTCTTTTCTGTCTTTGCGCTGTCATCACTCTTTTTTTCTTTCTTCTTTTTTTTTTTTTTTTTTAAAGCCACAGGAGAAATTAGGATAAACGTGACCAATGAGCATTCTCAGTCCACCTTCAACCTGCTGTCGAACAGGAAAGATCAGCCGTCCATGTACGAGCAGCTCAGAGACATTTCCATTGACAACATATGCAGGTCAGACTCAAACACCCGAGACACAGCTGTGAGTCGAAGATACGATTTGTATGTGCTTTTTTAAAAGCTTTCATCTCTCTGTGTACCTCTTATTTCTCAGATGTCTGAAAGCTGGTCTGACCATGGACAATGAGATAGTGGCGGCCTTTCTGGCCAGTCTGTCCAACCGGCTGTACATTTCACAGGAGAATGACAAGTGAGCAACATTTTTGTGGTTTGGGGTGGGAGAGAGAGCTTCATTGTGCCTTTTATTCATTGATATTTTCAAATCTGTGATACTGTCGAACAGCTATTCTAAAAATATAAGTTGCCTCTCCACCAGGGACGCCCATTTGATTCCAGACCACACCATTCGAGCCCTGGGCCACATTGCAGTGGCCCTGAGAGACACTCCTAAAGTCATGGAGCACATCCTACAAATCCTCCAGCAGAAGTTCTGCCAGCCTCCATCACCGCTGGACGTGCTCATCATCGACCAGCTCGGCTGCATGGTCATTACGGGAAACGTGAGTTCAAAGATGCACATGGAAACCCAATTCATATAGCATCTTGCCTCTGTTATTTGACGCAATTACAGTTGAAAAAGGTTAAAGAAATATTTAGGCCTAATATTTATGATCATTTCCAAATTTCCATCTATTTGGATGTCACAGTTTAGCATAAACAAACAAACTTAATGTGATGTATATTTGCTAATCAAACATAAACTAAACCAGTAAGAATGAAGTTTATGTAATAATACTAATTAACCCAACGTTTTTTAAAAAACACTACAAACAGGTTTATGCGTTAACATAAATAAATCTAATTGGTTTCGAAGCCATAATCACCTTTCCCTCTTTTTTTCTTTTTTTTTTTTTACTATAGATTTCGTGGCCATTGGTGGCATTTTTTTAAGTTATGGTATAAGCAACACTAATCAATAAAACAATCAATGTTACGTCATAAAATATTTTTCAAATTGTATTTAAATGTGCTGGTTAACAACAGTAGCTGGTTCTATAATAATCTATAATATTCTATTCTAGGAGCTGTTTATTTGATGTTAGTAATTTGTTTCTTTTTTCACAAGTAGTATTGTTTAATTATTCAGTGCATAACCACCAGGAGCTATTGGTATATAGTCACAGAGTTCTGTTAGACAGTTGCTTAAATAGAAGCAATGTAACCCTTTTTTTCTTGGGGCTGACACAATTAATTACTGTAATTACTTTCCGGAAACCTGCTGGCTGCTGTTTACTTGCTCATTGCAGTGGGCATTAAGAATAGATTCCAGTATTCTAGTGGACTCCCCTTTGTGTGTAATGGGGGGTGTTTTAGACAGCCAGCGTTCCCAGAGCCCGACAGACTACAATTAGGACTGGAAAAGGATCTGACCTCAAACAGCGGCTACAGATCACTTACCGAATGCCTTCCTCTGGAATCATGAGATTTTTGGAATTGGGGGGGAAATTGTAAATGTTCAATTTAATAGAATTTTATTTGTGTCGCCCAACATCCCAAATTTGCCTTGAGGGCTTTACATTCTGTACAACATACGGCGTCCTCTGTCCTTACACCATGGCATCGGATACCCCCCCCCCCCCTCTCACCATGTTAAAGAAAAGACCTTTAAAAGGTTTTGTAATAAGTAGTAAAAGAAGATTAGCCAACAACAGAGCATGTATTTTTATTTGATCCCGAGTCGAGCCTATTGGTGGCTGCTTAGTCTTATTCCTGTCTGTTTGTCTTGTAGCAATACATCTACCAGGAGGGGTGGAACCTGTTCCAGCAGATCAGTGTGAAGGCCAGCTCAGTGGTCTACTCGTCTACCAAAGACTACAGAGACCACGGCTACAGGTCAGCGTCTGCTCTCTGAGCGTCAACAATTGTTCCTCACTGCGACTAAGTAGTTATGCACATTCTCCTCATTTGAGTGTCATTGCTTTTTGTTATATTTGATAAATAAAAGTTGATAAATAAATATCCCCCCTCCCCCAAGGCACTGCTCTCTGGCAGTGATAAATGCTCTGGCCAACATTGCAGCCAACCTCCAGGGGGAGCAACTCGTGGATGAACTGATGGTGAATCTTTTAGAGCTGTTTGTCCAGCTGGGCCTGGAGGGAAAGAGAGCCAGTGAGAGGGCCTCAGACAAAGGACCAGCGCTGAAGGTACGCGCTATAAATGCATTCAAACGCTGCAGGAAATTGACTGCAGCTAATTTGGCGAATTGGTAATGTTTTTTTTTTTTGTTTTTTTTCTCCCGTAGGCGTCAAGTAGCGCTGGAAATCTAGGAGTCCTCATTCCGGTTATTGCTGTGGTGAGTATGCAACGTCTGCACGAACGGCTTCGAAGACGATGAACGTTTATTTTGACAAGAGTTTGTGTTGAAACCCCGAAGTTAAATGATCTACAGTGTTTGAGTGCTTCAGATGAACGAAGAGGTTAGTTAGCGTTTAACTCTGTCGACAAATATTTACGAAGCACCAGAGTCCCTTTAGAAAACTTCTCATTCTGACTGCAGCCGGGTCCGACAGGTTGCTTCTTGATGGTCTCGTTTACTCATATTGAGGCATCTGTATTGAATTGAGACTGTTTCAGAACATATACATACATGTAAATGTATATGTATATATAATTACAATTTAAAAAATAAGACAAAATAATACGAGAAAACACTTTTCATTGAAGCTGTCCCCCTGTAATTTTTATAGAAAGCCTTACTATTAGTTTTATATAATATTTTATTCATGTTTTCATAGTCTTTCTGCAATTATTACACGACGTTTGGGTAATGACCGTTACATAATTTGTTTTGCACATTTATGCACTCATTGCACAAAATAAAACATTAACAGACAGATAAACAAACTTTTGTTGAGTCACTCTGGCAGACTCATTGAGAAATATCATGGGGAAGTTTAAATG
Source organism: Ophiodon elongatus (assembly GCA_016806645.1). Lineage (NCBI taxonomy): Eukaryota > Metazoa > Chordata > Actinopteri > Perciformes > Hexagrammidae > Ophiodon > Ophiodon elongatus. The sequence goes on along the minus strand of JACSYO010000268.1, from coordinate 51,336 downwards.
AAAATTAAGAGACGGCATGCATATAAAGACTCCTTACTTCATGCACCTATTGTAGACAGAAGTAATTTATTATTAACAAAACAACACCCCAGGTATTCAAATCAGGAATGTTTTAGTAGGACGTTCCGAACCAAACATGGAATCTGTAGGGAATATATTAGCTGTTTTTAAAAGGTTTTTTTTGGTCAAGTTTAGTTCTGTGAAGGATTGACCACCCGGCCTATGAACACGAGGCAGTCTGTGCGGTGCTCGTAGATCAGGAAGAGGAAGGGCTGGTCCACAGTGAAGCGGATCTGAGAGGAGAGGGGCATGAAGCCCATCTGGGTCAGAGCAGCAGCCTCGGTCCCCTCCTCATTCACGGTGATGGTTCCCTGGTGCTTCAGCTGGGGAAGGAGACCAGAGGGCATCCATTAGTTCTAAATAGTCCTTATTGTTATTGAGTGCAGACGATAAAGTGCCCTTTTGTTTAGATGTTTGCCTCAAGACTGATTCGGCCTTTACTCACCCAGTTCATGGAGACCTTTTCCGAGGTCATTCCAGAGAAATCTCCACTCTCCTGGAACAAGTCAGTGAGGCCCATCTCCTTCAGATTTGCAATCAAGTCATAGTTCTGCTCCAGTTTGAACCGAGGTAACACCACCTCTCGGGTCCTGAAGGGAGGCAGAGAAAAAGCTTTTAAATCTCCACCGGGTCTAAACATTTTCAGCTTTTTTTTACCCAAAGCCGTTAACTATGAAAGTTTATTGCACATTCGTATTTAGCTTCTTGAGAGAACGTGGCTTCCCTGTTTGTCATGTTTTTGAGCCACTTGTTGACAACAGTGGGGGAGATCTCCTGCTCCAAGGTCCTCATGCCGGTGATCTTCCTGGGCAAAGCAATGAGCATGCTGATTTCTCCTGTGTAGGGGAGCTGAAAAATAAGAACATCTCGTTAAAAGACCCGTGTGCTGTTTGTCTGCAGGGACCAAGTTGAGATTTGAAATCCGCGAGAGGCCGCTCACCTGGAGGATGTCGCACTCTAGTTCGTGGTCGGCAGCAGCCAGATAGTTCCCCTTGTTGGTCATCATTGGCACGCGCACATTTGTCTTTTCGTTAACTCTGAAGTTGCGATAGTGAGTCATTTCTTTGGGGAATTTCTGTTCCCATGTACCTGTTTGTACAAACAAATAAGAGTCATGTGTTTACATTGTGACTAATCAAAACAACAGGGCTTTAAATTTACTTTCCTCAAACTTCTGCAGCACATTTGAAAGTGGGCAGAGGACACTGTGTCGGGATTTTTCTCTCACCTTTGAAGTACAGGTAGTTGAGCAGCATCAGCACCATGTTTGGGTCCACGCTCTTGAGCGGTTCCTTGATCAGCCCTTTGGTCAGCTTCAGGATGCGACGGTTGGCCTTGTTCAGAAAGGCAGGGTCTCCGAAGTCCACCGACTGCGGCTCCGCGAAGTAGTAAGCCTTCGTCTCCGTGCGGAAAGCGTCGTTCACCGCCACGTCCCTCTTTACGTAGACGTCGTTCACGGAGCGCAGCGTGTAACCGAAGTTCCTCCTGAAGAGCCTGTGCGTCAGCTTCCTGAAGAGCTTGTGCACCGTGGTGTTGTCGTAGTGATGGCTTGCGTTGACAAAGTCGGCGAATCCCAGTGCCCCGTAGATCTGATCCCGGGTTCCAGGCCCCGCCCCTAAAGACATCATCCCCATGGCGACGGAGATCCCAGCAGGCGCCAGCAGGATATTGTCGCTCTGGTTGACGTCGTTGCGGAGACTCCGATAGAGGTTGAAGCCGAAATGGGCATTGACGACGTTGAGGCGCTTGAGGCGAGACCGACCGTGGAAGAGCCGCAGGAGTCTGGCGCGGCGGATCTTGGGGTCGGAGGGTTCGGCAAAGATGTCGATGTCTGGCGCCGGTGTGGCGATCTCATCAATCTCATCCCCTTCTCTGAAATGCAACATAAACGCATCGTCCAGCCATTAAAGAGTCGAATCCCTTTAAATTATTTTGTATTTTTCTGCCAAAAGACTGAAAGCATTTCCCGAGTAACTTCCCGACATTCACAGAAATGAATAGAGAAAATGAGTTGGCAGCAAGTTAATGATATAGGCGTCTGTGTCAGGCACGCCACATTTCGGTACTCACATGTAGTCGTCGCTGCCCGCAGCCAGGATCTTATCAAAATCAATATAGTCTTCATCCTCGAAGCCATCAAAAACCAGGTCATTCGTAACCGTGTTTTCTTTGTGGAACGCCAACGGGATGGCCTCCATATCCAATTCCCCCCCCAGCTCAAAGCCTCGGGGTTCCGGTTCAGGGTCGGAGAAGTGAGAGCTGAGGTCTTTGATCCCAGCCAAGGATGGACCGACCAGCAGACAGGCCACGGAGAGGGCGGTGATGACCCACATGCTGTAGGCTGAGGCACAGGGAATGGACTTTTAGCATGGCCTCATTTGTAATCTGATCAACCAACATTTAGAAGATTCAATGACTGATTCAATTTTTAATAAAGTTTTTGGGAATAAAATCACGCCGTCATTGGCTAAAGAAAATAAAAAATACAAACGATTTGACCTAAAATTCCCTTATTAGCAGCCTCAGTCGGTGAAAAGGTCTTACCTTTGCTGTGTGCTGGCAGGAAGTGCGGTGTTGCTTCTGTTTGTAGGACGAAGAGCAAAGAATTGAATACAAAACTGAACTTTGATGTCGGGTCCTCCTGAACAAATAGACCAGATCAAACAGACCAAAAAGTCCTGTGACCGACTAAAGTCTTTAACTCTTCACAATTCAGCTAATCTCTGAGAAGATTCCATTAAATGACTATTGAAGGGCTAGTAGCCCGATAAGACAGTGCAGCTGTTTATTAGTGTTATCTGTATCTTTATTGTAGTCAGTGTGCAGGATGTTGAACATGTTTTAATTGCATTTAATGGAATTCCCATTTTACTACTCCTGTAGAATCACTTTAAACAGAATGTGATAATATGAGTAATGCCACATTAATCGCTTTACGTTGTTTTCTTCTAATTTACAGTTGACCAGACGGCTTCCTCCAATCAAGGAGGCCAAGCCCCGTCTCCAGAAGCTGTTCAGGGACTTCTGGTTGTACTCTGTGGTCATGGGGTTTGCTGTGGAAGGATCAGGTGAGCAGCTGATTTCAGCACACGTTCAGCACACGTTCCCTCGAAAACTGCACTAGAGCACATGAAATGAGTGGGAGAGGTAGGCTCTCTGATTTTGTGGCCAAGAGCTTCCACAAATCACAAAATCTCCCTGCAATGTTTTTAAAAGTCCGTTCTGTATTTCAAGGATTCAAGGATCATTTATTGTCATTATGCAACACAGGGTTGCACAACGACATGCAGTTGTAGCCCATTTGCAAAGCAAGAAAAACACGACGAACAAAACAAAATCAAAGTCGTGCTTTCCTGTTGTGCACTTTTTTGAATTTGCATCATAATGAATGTCATTTATACTGTGTCCATTTCTACTGGCAGGATAGGTTTATATTATTTAATCATGATTTGCGTGTGTATTATTGATATTATGGTCATGTATTCATTTTTTAATAACCCAGAATATGATTAAGGTGTCTTTTGAACAATTTTATTCATGTGACTCGTATCAAACCCGACGCTAAGAAATTATCTGACTCACGTGACTGAATGGGAATGATGATAAATAATGTAAAAGTGTTTCCTGCTCTCTCTGACTTTAGTTGTATCCGTAATAAAAGTTAATGGGGGAAATAACAGATCATGAACAGGCAAATCTTTCTAATAAATAAATAAATAAAGTTGTATGCGTTCCTTTAGTTGTTCAGAACTAATTAACACAGAGATTTAACCAGATGGTGAATCCGACAAAAAATCAAATATAAAACTCGGGAGGGATCCACTTGAGTTTAATATGTGATCTGTCTTCACTTCTTCACTCTGCTATGAAACTTCAGAGATATATCAGATGAGTCCGATCAGCTGCAGCGTCCAATCAATAACTGATATCCAATGAGGGGGAGGGTGAGGGGGGGACTTGGGATGCACCCTAATTGAGTGACATCTTCTTGATGTGGCCCTGTAGAACCTGTTGGGGTGGGGAAAATTACATCTTTTATCATTCTTATTGGCAGATGACAATTTGTGACCTAATAAATTCAAATCAAAGCTACGGCCCTCAGACAACCTGAGCAGAGGTCTGATCAGCCAGAGTAACTGAAGGCTTTAAGTAATTATGGAGATTTATTTCACACCAGATGGGAAATATTTGAGTTGTGTGATGAAATGGTTCATTAAATAAGAAAAAGACAGATGTTTGGCTTCTAGCATCAGTATCAACCATAAATATAACCTACAAACATACTGGAGGGTGTTATTTCACAGCTCTTAATAATTCAATCAAATTAGAGATATCAGCATACCAACAAACCAACATCCCTATGTGTGTTCTTTCAGGGCTTTGGCCAGAGGAGTGGTATGAAGGCGTGTGCGAGATTGCCACCACATCTCCTCTCCTCACCTTTCCCAGCGGAGAACCTCTTCGCTCCGAGCTGCAGTACAACTCTGCCCTGAAAAATGATACAGTCACGCCGGTACAGTGCTTTCTTTTTTCTTTTTCTTGCAGTAAAGTAGTTTTAAAAAATACTTTTGAACAGCGAAGACCATCGGACTAATCTTTAAATGACCTATTTCTGTCCACCAGGCCGAGTTGAGCGATCTGCGGGCAACCATCAGCAATCTCCTCGACCCGCCTCCTGAAGGGTCTGCCCTCATTAACAAGCTTGACTTCGCCATGTCCACGTACCTGCTCTCCGTCTACAGACTAGAATACATGAGGTCAGCTCCTTTACGCCTATGAATCCACTTTACATTGTTATATTTCTGTATATTGTCAGGTCAATCAATCAATCAGAACTTCATTACAAACTCAGGGTCCAGATAAAAGACCTCACATACAAAAGCACAATCCATAATGATAATAGATAATAAATGAGTGTCCTACAAAGAGACCACTACACCGATGTCTCTACAGCTTGTATTGGTAGAGTATTGATTCCTGCAGCCACAGACGCATTTCATTGGTACGTCTCCATAAAGGTCTCTTAAGTAATATGGGCAGTGTAGAGAGCTGTACAATGTGCTTTGAACAGAGACCTCTTCACACCATCTGTACGCGCACTGAACTTGCGTAAGAGAGCATTTTTTTAGCTTGTGGCTTCGTCATGCGGCATTGCCTACCAATATCTTCATCATGTGTCACTTTGTTCCACGATGAAAATGTCCACGATGTTTTACCTTATTACAGACGCTAAGATTATTTTCGGACAATCCAAAGTCAGGAAATTGACGCAATGGAGTTACGCATTTTTAGAGACACCAGGGAATGAAATTGTGTAACACCTCCATCCTCCTGCACTCTCTCAGGATGCTGCGCTCCAATGATCCCGACAGGTTCCAGGTCATGTTTCGATACTTGGAAGACAAAGCCATCCAGAAAGACAAATCTGGTGAGGGCTTTACAGCCGTTCACATCTGGTCATCCTATTCCGCATGCTCTCAAATTCACCTTTTTTTTTTTTTTCTCATCTTCGCAGGCATGATGCAGTGCATCATTTGTGTCGGCGACAAGGTGTTTGACGTCTTCCTCCAGATGATGGCTGAGAAGGTTAGGGAGCATGGTTTCTCTTCACATTTTGGGTGATGGCGAACAATTCCCTAAAGGCTTGGAGGGCCAGTTGACGATATGTTTGATTCTTCCGCATCGCTGGATAACAATCGGAGCACATTTCTCACGCTTTTTAGCCAAAGACCAAAGAGCACGAGGAGGAATTGGAGCGACATGCCCAATTCTTATTGATCAACTTTAACCACACCCACAAGAGGATCCGCAGAGTGGCGGACAAGTACCTTTCGGGTTTGGCGGAGACGTGAGTGTATTTACTTCTTTTCCCCCGTCATGTTATATACAGTATGAATCCTATTTCTCATTTGTTTTGCCTCTACCAGATTCCCCCATCTGCTGTGGAGCGGCCGCGTGTTGAAGACCATGTTGGACATCTTGCAGACGCTCTCGCTGTCACTGAGTGCTGTAAGTATCTCTGAACACAATGTCCAGTGTGGACTATTCTACTCTGGTGCAGCTCTGAGTCAACATTCATAGTTCAAATATGGTGTTCTGTGGTGGAACTAGAGCAGAGTTTGAATTGTTGGAGCTTGAGTTGTTGACATCGAATGAGCTTATCGGCTTCAGTTGCAACAAGTGTCTTCTCTGTTTTCTTCAGGACATCCACAAGGATCAGCCATACTACGACATTCCAGACACCCCCTACAGGATCACTGTTCCTGACACATACGAGGCCCGAGAGGTGAGTTCAGACTGTTGTTGACACTAATGACCACTGGAGGGCAGCACCGTATTGGTTTTAAAGACGGTAGTGGCAGTAGTTTGAGATCGGTTTAATTGGTTCATCAGCTACATTATCCTTTGTGAATTTAATGTGATGCTTTTCACAGAACATGATGCGTTTAACTAACTGAGCCCCTTAAATTCAATTTGCATGATAGAAATCTTTGAGCAAGACTCGTTACATAACAATACATATGTGTAGGGATGGGTAGTATTGCAATCAATTGTCTAATGGCCCTTTTTCCATTAATAATCATATCCTGGTTTATTTATCTCCTTCTAGAGCATAGTGAAGGACTTTGCTGCTCGCTGTGGTGAGATCCTGAAAGAGGCAATGAAATGGGCCCCTTCAGTCACAAAGTCCCACCTACAGGTCAGTTCCTTTACTTGTATGTTTCCTCAGAGTGGAGGTCTCTTTTTTTATTTTTTTTTACTTCAGAAAGATTAACAGAGCTGTGGGTTTAAGAGGGTCAACTCAATTAAAGGGGTTATATTAATTGTAACTGCTGCTTCATTTGAATTAAGATAACAAAACAAAAGTGACTTTACTGGAAGTACTTTGAAAGACTAAAGGTCTGAACTTCACAGCTGACTTTGTCTGTGTCTGTGAAGTTTAAGCAACACGTTGGCTAAAATAATGGTACGTTATGATCCTGAATTACTTAAATTAGTTAAGTGTTTGTTTTTAAGGTTAAGAATTTAATATTTAGATTTTTCGAGGATATTTGTTGCTGTTGTTCCATTACTGTTTCTCGTCTCTCTCTTTTTGTCCACTCCTGTATGTTGTGTCTTGTGCAGGAATACTTGAACAAGCATCAGAACTGGGTGTCAGGACTGTCCCAGCACACTGGCCTGGCCATGGCCACAGAGAGCATACTGCACTTCGCCGGCTACAACAGACAGAGTACTACACTCGGCGTGAGTCACAGACTCACAGACTCATACACACACACATACACACGCGCATACACACGCGCACACACACACACACACACACACACACACGCACACACGCATACACACATGCATACAAAACCCTTTCACAAGATAGAGGAAGGGCTGAATTTAGAAATGTCCCTTTCTGACGCATTAAGAAGGGGGCGCAGAAATGTTTGCCTGACAGGCTTGCTGATTTGAAGCTTATTAACATTCTTCCAACATGGCTTGTTCAGTTTACAAATGTGCCATCTAGTTGTTTTGTCAGAGACTTTGCAGTTTTGTTAACACTGAGCAGAAGTCTCTTGTGTCCTTTGTGCACATATATACGTGTTTTATTATATTCTACAGCTCTCTAAACACTGTGGGGTGTCTAGTTATTTACAGCCTTGTATGTCCATGTGTGCATGCTTACTCCTCTGTGTGACATTGGTTTGCTTGCTGCGCGTTGCCTTTGTGTTCTTGGGCTCAAATTCAGCTATATCCGTCTTTTCATTCGCTTCATTTGTTGTATTTTGTTTTTATTAAACTGCACCGAACTACCTGCCTGGTTGCTTGGCTGGTTTGCGGATTTGCTGGTTGCCTCGTTACTTACCGGCAATGGACGGGTGGGTTGGTTGGCCGGTTGCCCATTTGGCTAACTGGGTTATATATATACTAAGTGGCCCCTAAACTGTGTGTTTTCATTAGACCACCCAGCTGATGGAGAGACCAGCATGCGTGAAGAAGGACTACTCAAACTTTATGGCATCGCTCAACCTGCGCAACCGCTACACAGGAGAGGTGAAGTCTTGATGTCGGAACTATTTCGACGATGTGACTTTCCGAGACTTTCTGCACACAGTGTGATTCACACCTGCTCCTGTGCGGTGTAGGTGGCGGGTATGATCCAGTTCTCGGAGGCGACTCACAGCCATTCAGACCTCAACAAGATGATAATCCTTCAGATGACCAGCGCTCTGGACAGAAAAGACCCAGAGGCCTTTACCCAGGCCATGTTCAAGATGGCCGCCCTGCTTATAACTACCAAAAGTGAGCAGCTCGGCCTCGTTTAATTTTGAACAAGTCTTTCAGCAATAATTGTTTTGTTCTTTTGTTACGATCCAGTTTGGGTAAGTTTCTATTTGTTGTCTCTCAGACTGCAATCCTCAGCTCCTGCACCACCTGTGCTGGTCTCCTCTGAAGATGTTTACAGAACACGGCATGGAAACTGCCATCGCCTGCTGGGAATGGCTCCTGGCCGCACACAACGGGGTGGAAGTGCCAGTATGTGTATTCATCGAGTTTCATAAAAATCCCATGAAGAATGTGTGAAATGATTGCGGCTCTTGGTCTGAGATGTGTTGTGAAATAGATCCTCTCTCTCTCTCCATCTGCCTAGTTCATGCGTGAGATGGCAGGAGCCTGGCAGATGACAGTGGAGCTGAAGATGGGCCTGTTTTCGGAGGCTAAGGTGGAGGCCGGCCCTCTGGCTGTGTCGGAGGAGAGTCAACCCGCCCCGTGTGCGCCTGACGTCGTCCCCCACTTCCTCTGGATAGAGGTCAGTGACGGGCAGACGTAAACTAAAGCTCAGTAAATGGAGTTGAGATGATTGTAAAGGTTGGAAACGCATCACCTCTTTATTCCTTCTCCCCGTTCTCCCTCCAGTTTCTGGTGCAGAGGTTTGAGATAGCCAAGTACAGCAGCGCGGACCAGGTGGAGATATTCACCGCCATTTTGCAGAGATCCCTGTCCCTGAGCGTCGGAGGGCCCAAGAGCAGCCTGAACCGACACGTTGCTGCCATCGGACCAAGATTCCGGTACCGTGTCTCATTGTTACGACAGCAGATTAGTTTATTTCTTAAATGCTGTATCCTAAACTTGATAAGACTATTGTGACATCACTTCGCTTTATTTCAGACTGCTGACTCTGGGTCTGACTCTGCTGCATGCCGACGTCGTAACAAATGCCACCATCAGAAATGTTCTTCGAGAGAAGATCTATTCCACCGCTTTTGACTACTTCAGGTAAAAAAATAAATAAAAATAAAATCTCTGTTTATCAGTCTTGTATTTTAGTGTGATTCTGTCCAATAACTTCTTTGCCATCTCTCTTTGTGCAGTGTCACCCCCAAATTTCCCACTCAGACGGATAAGCGGCTGAGGGAAGACATCAGTATCATGATCAAGTTCTATGCCAGCCTGCAGTCTGACAAGAAGTATCTGGCAGCCAGCCAGCTGGTTCCCCCAGGTACAACACTGACAGAATATATGGCCTATTCTTCCAGGAATAATAACAGAATTAGAAACATCACGCAGCCCAAGAATTCACGTACGTGGATTTGATTTTCCTTCGTGCAGATCCCCAAGACATGTCTGTGAACAGCCTGTCCGTCATGGGAGGGACAGACAGCAGGAACAGTCTCGATGCGGCTGTGGGCCAGAGGCAGCAGGTGGCTCAGGGGTGGATCAACACCTACCCCCTGTCCTCCGGGATGTCCACCATATCCAAGAAATCAGGTAAAAAACACAGTGACACACACACACACACACAGGATGTTAACACGCTGTGCTGAAACACCAGAACATCCTTCTGCTTCTTATTCACAGATGAAATAGGTCTTCAGTAACCTCCTATTTCCTCTGTCACAATGTTTCAGGACTGTCTAAAAAAAGCAACCGAGGCACTCAGCTGCACAAGTACTACATGAAACGTCGTACTCTTTTACTGGCTTTGCTGGTATTTACATTTTCTCACCCACTTTATTCATATTAGTCACAAATATATGATGGAGAAAATGTACATCAAACTACATTTCTCCGCGTAGTTCTGTGAACGACCCCCTCATGATCACGTCTCTCTTCAGGCCAGCGAGATTGAGCGGCTGACGATATGGTACAACCCGTTGTCCACCCAAGAGCTCGCTATTGCCACAGAACAGTCGGTGGAGACCAGCATTGCGAACTGGAGGTCCAAATACATCAGTCTGACGGAGAAACAGTGGAAGGACAACATCAACCTGGCCTGGAGCATAGCGCCTTACCTCGCCCTGCAGCTGCCTGCCAGGTACTCGGAGAAGCAAAATGCATCGCATCCCTGAGTTTCATAGGTGTTGACCCGAAAGTGTCATCAATTTTGTCTTCACAAATTTGAACATTTGACTTCAATAATGGGTCTCTAAACAAGCCAGTAACTTAAGTTATTAAAAGCCGAAATCCATGAATTTCACCACATTGTTGCCTTCAAAGTACTTGAATGATGAACTGCAACAAAACGAAAGGGGGCGGAGAATTACGCTTGTGACATCGTCTCACACCATTAATGCATGTAAACTGCCAAAAAAACTTTTTAGCCCTTTACTTAAAGTCGCAGTGAGAAGGATTTGTTGGTTGCGGTTTCAAAGTTGGCCCCGCCTCCACAGCCTAACTAGTGTTAGGGGTCTTGCCAGCGGGGGGTGAAAGCCAACCCCAGATACAATCTCGCTTTGGAACGAGCTTGGCGTTTCGTCACGCTATATTTGTGGTGGGGGGGTTCAGCGCTGTGTCCACCATTTTCGTAGCTTCCTCTTAAATGTGTGCTTATGATCTAACACATGCTTGCTACGTATTATAGAGATTGACGCACAGAAATGTCCCAAACACAGCAACATTTTAAAAAAGAGAAAATCCAGGCAGATACAAACACGGCCACACACTTTTATTTGGTCATTAGTGATGAATGAGATCATTTTCTGTATATTTTTGTCTATAGTTTTTTTTCAAAGGAAAGTCCTACTCATTGTGTCTTTTTTAATATGCATAATATATGTACCAACAAATTACTCAAAATGAAGACCATGGATATGACTAGAATATATATATATATATATATATATATATAACATGGCTTAGTTACTCGCACATGAATAAAACAGTTATTTCTTTGTTGTTTTACAGATTTAAAAACACAGAGGCGATCGTCTCTGAGGTGACCCGTCTGGTGCGAATGGATCCGGCCGCTGTGTGCGACGTTCCGGAAGCAGTCAAGGTGAGGTCGCCCGCCTGCCACCACATACCCACGGGACAGCAGTTGTCTCTGCCATCCTTTTTGGCCCGATGAAGCCGACTTATTTTGTGGCCAAACGCTGCTCGTGCATGTGTGATTCAGCAGGCTTTATGAAAATAGACAGAGTAGCTTCCAGCATGCATCTTATATTCCATAGCCACATGGTGTGAGGCCAATTTGATGTCACTATACCGTGACACTATACCGTGACAAGTTCCTCATCTGCCTTATCAGACTCCTTCTCACGCTTTTAAAAAGAAATTGTATTGCTGTTTATTTTGCAGAGACAATGCACTCCAATCAACAGTAAAACTGTAAGTGAGTTAGCCAGAGAGGCTAATTTTCATCTGCTGTCCCTGTTCGTCATCTTCCTTCTCTTACTTGTATGTGTAAGATAAAGATCTGTTGTGATTTAAAAAAAAAAAAAACATTTCTGAACCTCGTTTTGTGTTAGAATACACAATATATTGAGCCATTACAATCATCTCAAGCCGTTCAGTAATTCGATGTTAAAAAGTTAAGAAGGAAAAAGTTAAGTTTTGTTACTCAATGTTTTGCTTTCAAGTAATCATGTCACTTGAGAAATGTTGTGTGTTCCTAGTAATCTCCTTCCCTGCAGCTTCCTCGAGTCCTCTTCATTTAGTTCTGGCTGACTGAACTCCTAATGAGCCCCGTACCTGTCTGAGAGACAGGGGAGGCTTCCCCAAAGGCCGCTGTGATTTCAGCGGATGATCGTCCTTGACACCTCATACTTGTTTATTCCAGTCACTCCAGTAACTAATAGACACAGTTTCCTCTGGAGGCTAGTTAGCACACCATCGGTCTTGGGGTCGTGACCTTGCATCAGATTGCTGTCATGTCTGAAGCGGGAATATGGATCCGGTGATGCGTGTTGCGCATGATGGTGGAACCTATCCGAGTATCGATCTACATGTTGGCCTGAACTGGAATCCTTTTCGACACATTTCTTAATTCCCTTTTTAAAATCGTTTCTTTGTGTGTTTTTTCTTCAGTTCCTGGTGACGTGGCACACAATTGACGCCGACTCTCCAGAGCTGAGTCATATCTTGTGCTGGGCCCCAGCAGATCCCCCGACCGGACTGTCCTACTTCTCCTCCATGTACCCTCCTCACCCCCTCACAGCCCAGTACGGGGTCAAAGTACTGCGCTCCTTTCCTCCCGTACGTTCCTGCACACAGCACACACACAGTCGACGGTTGCCATTCCTGTTGGATTTGTTTTTGTTCCCCGTGCGAAGAAATTCCCAGGATTTTCTCAAGTCGCATAAACTAGGAAACCCCATCAGAACTGATTTTGTTTTCTTCAGTATTTCCATTATCTGCTACTTTATACTTCTGCTCCAATACATTTCTGACGGAAATGTTGTACTTTTTACGCCTACATTTATTTGATAATCTTAGTTACTTGTTAATTTCTTAGATTCAGATAAAAAATGTAAAGTAGTAAAGTAAGATGTAGTATTATAGATTAAGCTACCCAGCAGTATACATAGTGATATAAATTAGCTCCACCATCACCAAAAACAATATTTATTGTTTTGAAATGGGCAAAGTAGTTTTACTTTTGGTACTTAAAGTATATTTAAATGCTGATATTTCTACATAAAATTAGGAATGCATGACTTTTACTTGTAACTGAGTATTTGTACACTGTGGTATTGCTACTCTTAATTAAGTAAAAGGTCTGAGTATGTCTGTATAAGCCCAAGGGATGCCCCCATTATTTTAGGGGACTCTGTGTTTCACTTGTATACAATGAATGACACGTTTACGTTTATGCTTTTTTTTTCTCACGAGTAAAATCCCCCCCACCTTTCTCTAGGATGCCATTTTGTTTTACATTCCTCAAATTGTCCAAGCGCTTCGTTACGACAAGGTAAATATCGGATTTCAAATACATTTAAAGCCCGCACATACCTTCAGATTACTGACATCATCGCATCCTTCCCCGTCTCTCTTTTCCTGCTGCGACTCGGCGTAGATGGGTTATGTGAGAGAGTACATCCTGCGGGCCGCTCAGAAGTCTCAGCTTCTGGCCCACCAGTTCATCTGGAACATGAAGACCAACATATACCTGGACGAGGAAGGAAACCAGAAAGACCGTGAGACAGTCGCTCGACACGTGCAAATCCACACCACAACCCGTGAACACACAAATGTCAAAAAGCTACCGCCTCCTCTCTCCCCGCAGCCGACATAGGGGAGCTGCTGGAGCAGATGGTGGAGGAGATCACCGGCTCGCTGTCCGGTCCGGCTCAAGACTTCTACCAGAGAGAGTTTGACTTCTTCAACAAGATCACCAATGTGTCGGCCATTATCAAGTATGAACACGCTTTACTTTTTTATTCTTTTTCTTTATTTTAAATTCAACTCCAGGGACAATACTTTGAGCCATTAATTACAGTAAATTTATCCTTCATATTGCTGCTGCACTTTTCCTTCAGTCACCATAACATTTTTGATTGATATCCCGAAGACATCTATCGGTTTCAGTTGTGAGAAATCGGAAATGTGGCTCCATTTACTTAAATGTATTCTTATGGTCAGTTGTAGTAGCGCAGGTGAGAGCCGGGACTCTTAAAACCATTCCACAAATGAAGGGCTGTGTCTTCTACAAGTAAATGTCCCTTTGGTTTAAAGGCTGCAACAAGTCCTTTTGCAATCCCTTTTATCATAAGACATAACCTCTCTGCTTCGCTTATCTCAGTATTCTCATCATCATCTCATTTTCACCCCTTTTTCCATCACAGGTTTTAGTTTCGTCCTTATTGTAGCGGCTGAGTCTAAACTTTAAGCCACTGAGGTGCTGCATGGACAGAATGATAATTGACTGCTTAGTAGTGTCTGGTGAGCTAACGGAGTCCAACTTCAGCTTCTTTGATGGGATGTTTATCGCTATTTATATACAGCCAAACCATTACAATAACGCGGCGTTCAAGTCGCGTAGCGTGGCGGTTTAAAAAAAAATATATATATATATATATATATATTTGTGCTCCTCCGTCCAGCGACATCTGTCCCAGAGTGAAAGTACCAACCGATATTGTAAATCACTCAAAGCACATGGGAACACCTACTGGACCAATTTGGTTTTCCTACAGACACTAGAACACGGCTCCTCCACTTATCTGTAATGATACGTGATGATACACTCGTGATCTTAAGCGGGGCATTGAAGGAAAAGAGAAACTTTTATGAAACTAAGACACTGGTCTTTTGCCAAAGGCCTCAAGGTTGTGCTGCAGTTTAACTTTTCTGTTTGACGGGAAGCCTCTTGGTGATGTTCAAGGTGTTTATGAGGCGATAACAAGTGTTCCCCCGAGCCAAGATGTTTTGTTCCTTCCCCCCCGCCTTGTACCACCTGTGGTCTAGTCTCTAAATCCCTTTGTTGTTCATTTGTTTAGCTATTGGTGGCAGTGCTGTCTCTCTGATTATGCTCCGGTCTAGAAGTTTTCTGACAGGGCCCCATTATTGTTAGGGGTTAGGGTGTTTTGTCAGCCCACTAGAGGAAGACAAATCCCCCTCGGCCCTCATTACGGCACTAATTGCAACTCTCTGGGGGAGAAACTTCTACCGTCCCTGGCTTCCACTCTCTATTACTCTCCACCCCAGTGACTCCCCTCTGTGAATAACAGCAGAGCCCGACTGTCACTTGTGGTCTGAAGTCAGTCAGCGAGATACCCATGCATGCTGTTCTCAGTCAGGGCGGTCCGAGAGGTGTGGAAACTCTTGTGTGTTCAAGTTGTTTTTTTGTTTGTCTTCATCAGACCGTTTCCCAAAGGGGAGGAGAGGAAGAGGGCCTGCCTGGAAGCCATGTCCCAGATCAAAGTCCAGCCTGGCTGTTATCTTCCCAGTAACCCAGAGGCCGTAGTCTTGGATATAGACTACAAGTCTGGGACCCCCATGCAGAGGTGGGCCTCAAAACAATCTTCCGTAATGCTCAAAACAGTTTTCAAAAAGAAATGTGACTCTGCTTCTCTGCACTTCTAACTAAAGCCCTTTGTGTCTCTATTTAGTGCTGCCAAAGCTCCCTACCTAGCCAAGTTCAAAGTTAGGAGGTGTGGAGTCATGGAGCTGGAGAAAGAAGGTACTTGGATGAACCTAAAGTCGACATTGTATTGCTCAAATTTACGCTGAGGTAAACACTGTCATGATTTTTCTTCCCCTCAGGTCTGAAGTGTCGCTCAGATTCTGTAGATGAGGTGAAGAGTGAGGAGGAGGCAAAGAGAATCTGCTGGCAGGCGGCCATCTTTAAAGTGGGAGACGACTGCCGACAGGTCTCAGTTTCACACTCTTCTCCTTTCTGCCTGCTGCACCGCCGTCTCCCATCCATTTCACGATGTGCTCCGTTGACATGGCTTGATTCTTCCCCGTTTCATCCTCTGTGTTCACAGGACATGCTGGCTCTTCAGATCATCAGCCTCTTTAAGAACATCTTCCAGCTGGTGGGCCTGGACCTCTACGTGTTTCCTTACAGGGTGGTGGCCACGGCCCCCGGGGTGAGTTCATGTAAAAACCTTTCCCACGTTCCTCCGCGTTACTTCCTGACGGGAGCGACCGAAATGAGAACTGCCGAGTTCTCATTCTCCCTGTTTCTGATTCTCCACCACACAGTGCGGCGTGATCGAGTGCATCCCAGACTGCAAGTCCCGGGACCAGCTGGGCCGACAGACGGACTTCGGCATGTACGACTATTTCCGTAACCAGTATGGAGATGAATCCACACTGGCGTTCCAGAAGGTCACTTGCACGCTTAATATTCAACCTTATTCCTCAAGTGCTCGCCAATTCAACCTACTTAACAGGTTTGACTAATTGTTCTTTGCAGGCGCGGTACAACTTCATCCGCAGTATGGCGGCTTACAGCCTGCTGCTCTTCTTGCTGCAGATAAAAGACAGACACAACGGCAACATCATGCTGGACAGCCAGGGCCACCTCATCCACATCGGTGCGTACTCTGAGCCTTGTGTGGTTCTGATGTGAGTTAAACGGTACTTGTACTTGTACTTGTACTTGTACTTGTACAGCGCTTTGCCAGTCTTCCAACCACTACAAGTGCTTTCACACTACATGTCATCATTCACCCATTCATACACTGATGACCGCTGGGCGACCATGCAAGGTGCCACCTGCCCATCAGGACTCCAACTAACATTCATACGCTGGTGGCACAGCCTGTTGGAGCAGTTTGGGGTCAAGTGTCTTGGCCAAGGACACATCGACATGGACTAGCGGAGCGGGGCATCGAACCGCCAGTCCTCTGATTGAAGGATCGGGCGTATATATATTGTCCTGACAGATAAATGGATGTTTACCCTGTCTTCCAACAAGCCTCTTGATAAGTTTTCGAGATAACTTTATCACTGTCATAGATCACCAATCTTGAGACACACACACACACACACACACACACACACACACACACACACACACACACACACACACAGACATAGAGAGAGAGAGAGTGTCATAGAACCTCGTTCTCTGTGCGAGTGTCAGTCACCTTTACTGACATCTTTACGTGCGGTGGATCCCATCCCATCAGCACAAAGCCCTCCGTCCCATTCCGTCAGGAGTAACACATAAAATCAAGCAGGATTTTATTTATTTTTTCTGTGAAATTTATTTTATTGAGACGAAAAGGGCTACAAAATGTTCATTAATCACATCATATAAATTACAGTGACGGCCCATGAAAACAAATTTGCCCACACGCATGCCTATAAACACTGTAGTCTATGCAACATATAAAATAAGAGACCTGGCTTTGCTATCAATCTCCTCTGCTGCGTTTGGACACACAACAAACAGCGCTATCCATCTGACATGGGATTTACTCATAGTTCATGTTGATCCACACTGAACAATGTGCGTTTACCTTTTGGGGGATATGTATATGTGTGTGTATATATATATGTGTGTATATGTATATATGTATATATATACATACATATACACACACGATGCATTCGAATCCTGATTTGGACGCCGATAACCACGGCACTTTTCGGAGCTGCAAAGCATTCGTGTCAGCCGTAGTTTCTACTTAAGATTCTCAAACTTTTGACTTAAAAAAGAATTCCAGTTCATTCTTGAGACTGTATTGAAACTTTGTAACCCGAGCGTTTCTTTAGCATCACTCAGTCTACAGTCTTTACCAGCCGCTTTTAAGCGATTGCATTTGTAATCACAGTGGTGCCATACGTGATCCTCGTGCCCCGACATCATACGGGAGCATTTAGAAACAGAATCCTAAGCTGTCGTGTTTGCGCTCGGTCCCCAGACTTCGGTTTCATTTTTGAAAGCTCTCCTGGCGGGAACCTCGGCTGGGAGCCTGACATCAAGCTAACGGATGAGATGGTGATGATCATGGGTGGGAAGATGGAGGCGACACCGTTCAAATGGTTCATGGAGATGTGTGTGAGGGGATACCTGGCCGTCAGGTGAGTACGCAGACATGCTGAAGCTCAAAAGTGTTCACTGCGCTGTGAAGAATGTCCCATTAAGGCGAGTTTCTCTGGTGAATCAGGCCCTACATGGATGGAGTGGTCTCCTTAGTGACTCTCATGCTGGACACTGGCCTCCCCTGCTTCAGAGGGCAGACCATCAAATTGCTCAAGTGAGTCAGACGCCTGGGACGCGTCATGCATGTGAATGTGAACGTGAATATGAACAAGTCGTTTGAGTGTCCTCCGCTGTCGTTGCTCAGACCCTCTTTCCCCACATCTAGGCAGCGATTCAACCCCGGTATGAGTGAGAAAGACGCGGCGTCCTTCATCATCAAAGTCATCCAGAACTGCTTCCTCAGCAACAGGTCGGTACAAAGCCTCGGCAGTTTGCACCTTCTTCTTCTATTCTTCTTAATATTAATCTGCAGAGAGCATTATTCACATTTGTTCTTTTTTTTTCTTTTCTTTTTTTGTCTTCCAGGAGTAAAACCTACGACATGATCCAGTACTACCAAAACCAGATCCCATACTAAACGTCTGTGCCTGAGCATGTGCATATTTTAGCTGGTACATGTGCGTGCGTGTTCGCGTATGTGCCTTGGTTAACGTTCAACATTGAAGATTGTGGCTCATTGTTTCCGCTGAGTGTTGGATGTTTTCTTGTTTCCTCTCAAACCACATTTTCTTAGTTGTGTATCCCCTTATTTATTACGTTATGCTGGAACCAATGTTGTTTTTAACTATTATTATTATTATTATTATTATTATTATTATTATTATTATTATTATTATTACGTTATTGCACTAGCATCTCCTCTTTGCGCGCTTCGATTAAAAGGAAAAACCTTCTTGGTAATTTGCACATTCAGTAAATACTTAATCAGAGTTTGTGCGAGTTTTAAATCACTTGTAATGTTTGTGAACGTGGATTTTAGACGGGGTTTGAAATGTAATTGGATACTTGAAGTAGCCGAAGTAGACCGGTTTCAGTTCTAACCAATGTGGCCTATTCTGTCATCTCGTACTTGACTGTACTCCTGTGCTTCTCTCTTTGATGGACCAATCGGAGTTCTTTGATCTGTAGCATGGTACCTGTCTTGTATTTAACAGTGACGACTGACTGTATATACACGAGTTACACTGTCTGTATTTTTGGGTTTCCGTATTTGCAGTTACCATGGGGAGAAATGACAAATGAGTTCTGGGAAACACTGGGGGCCTGAGTTTTGTATATTTAGCATTGCCAAAGGGGGAGGGAAGATAACGCACATAAATCTAACTTTTCTATTGTTTGTGGACGAAGGTGAGATACAGTTTGAATGTTGGACAGTTGCATGAAGTTAAGTGTAAACTCTCATGTGGCCTGTGTCCAATGTGGCTTTTTGGTGGAAGTTTCTTTTGTAATCCAAAGTGCTGTGTCACATGATCATTTGGATAGCTTAAGCCATCATATAATGTTACTGACTGTAAAGATTTTGCCTCTCTTTGTATATTTATATTCATGGCCCATTTTCAGTCTCCTTTTCTATCTTCATGCCTTTTGAATGAGAATGCATGAGATAAAAAAACAAAATCACATAAAGATCTATTAACTTAAAGAAACTGTCTTGCTGGTGGTTTTTCATTAATTATGAAAATAAGTCGTTTGGAGACATTGTTGCACTTTATGGGACTTTAAAGTCCTGTTGTTTATGTGTTATACATTGGCAATCGGTAGTTAGAGACAAATCGGTTAAAAAAAAAAAAGAAGTTTATTTTATAATAAAAGTAATGATAAAATCATAGTGTAGAACAGGGTTCACTAATAGGCGGACCGTGGTCCGAGTCCGGACCCAGACACTGTTGTGTCCAGACCTGGACCTTAAACCGCTCGATAATTGAGAAATATAAAAATGTTGACGGAGCGCTTCTATTTTAACCGGCACAGAGTTTTTTGACTGTTTATTGACATTGTTCAAAATACTATACCATGATTTTTTTTCCCATTTTGTTTTAAATTACTGTTAGTTTCCCTTTTTAATTCCTCAAGTAAAGAGAACGCACCCGCAACAAGGCAGGGATCATTTCTTTGTTCAACACTACACCTGGCATTCTATTGGTTGGAATTCTACAGGGTAGTTGCACAAAAACAAAGAGCAAAGGAGAAATCTGTGAGCACATGTTTCATAAGCACACAGGAGTAGAGTGAGGAGAAAGGCTGGAGCGCAGGAAATCTGTGCAATCAATAAAACAACTGAGTGCAAGCTTACAGTTTGAGCAGAAATCCAAATAGGTGCTATCTGAGAGCAAATACGGGGGTTTGAGGGAGAGTATGACACAATCTGAAGTCATGCTCTCTCAAGTTGAAAGAATACACATGTACTTGAATAAAGAAAGGAAATGGCTCCATAATATTATGGTATGTCATAAAAGAGCCACAAAATATAGTATCCTAAAATATTTCAAAGTTCAGCATGCCACGATGACAGGGACACTAAAATGTAATAGTTTTACTACGTCATAAAGAAGTCTATATAAAGTCATAAAATGTCACAGTGCCTGGCGAAATTAAACAGACCCCATGGCGTTTTCTTTTTCTTTGTTGCATTATGTGAGGGATTTCATAAGTATGTTATATTCTGACTTTATTATAAGGACTTTACTGTGACTTTGTATGGCATAGACTACTACACTATGACTTTTTTTTTTAAAGTCATATATAATTACCAAACATTATACTATGTTATAGCTGAATCATAAAGCACGGCACTCTGAAGTAGAGGGCATCGTCATCATACAGATTATTGGTGGTGAAATATTAAATATCAATTAATTGGTCTCTCTAATTATTTACAATAACAAGGGTATGAACAAAACAGATAAATCTATAAAGAAACACAAACAAAAAGTGAGGGAAGGTGAAAGAACCAAATTAGAAAGTAGGGTTTATCATTTATTCATTGATCAAGATAAGAGTGGGGAATAATCTTCACTAACAAAAGAAGGGAAGGGTTTTCCTGCTGCCTTCATTTCGAGATGCCTCCAGTGAATCGCCGACCCGAGACTTCTAATTCATAACCCAAATGATTCTCCCTCCTGTTGAGTGTCAGCAGACTCCCACAATGTGTGCTTTTTCCCTTTGCCACCCACACGCTGTATCTTAAACGTACATCCACCAGAGGGCAGCACATAATGACACATTTCATGTGTCTCACTGTTTCTTGTGAGAGGAGAGGGGGAGGGGGGGGGCAGTTATGATTGATTCAAAGAAGATAGTGCTCAATCGGCTGGTGTGAAACCTAATCAGCTCCCGCAGCATTCAGTGTTGTTTTGAGGATGCTCTCCCTGTTGATAACCCATGAGATACTGCAGTGATATCGTCTCAGCTGTCAGAGCTGTCTCCCTCTCGGATAATGAGAGGGGCCTCGGAGCCTTCACAGATGCAGCTCCTGAGGAAGATCTTGGCCTCTGACAGCGGCGTGACCTCAAACGCAGGCCGTCGTGTGTTCGCCTGTTTCTCCTGAAGCGCAGTAAACGACC
>JACSYO010000268.1:10000-27500 GCA_016806645.1 Ophiodon elongatus | reverse complement strand
CATAACAAAATCTGTGTTTTCCAACGCTCCTCGGTTTTAAAAGACTTTCCCAGAACTCTCAAAGGACTTGTCAAGATGCACACTGGGGCCTAAACTCTTTCTCTTTTTCTCCTCTCTGTTTCTCTGTGCCCACGTGTTATAGGCTTTCGGTCCGGGGCTGCTGAATGGGCCCCAGTGTTTGCCCTCTCCTTATCGCGTGACCTTTGATCTGTTTGGACAGCGTGACCAGCTAGGCTGTGAGGAGAAGAGACGCCCGAGTCAGAGCAGAAGAAAAACCTGGAACAATTCAATCGCAAAAAAAAGGCACTGAATTGAATGCAAGGATGCAAAAAAAGCATCGATGGCATGTAAGAAGCATCAGGTGCACATGTGTCTCTGATGAACTCTGTGTGGACCTCAAAATGTTAGCCCATGAGTCATAAATCGCAGCCAGAGCTCTGTATTTTCATGCATCACAGATATGCCACACCTGAGCTACCTGGTTCTGACTCCCATATAAAAAAAAACAAAAAACAAAAATATTTTGTCCTAAAACTCCATTTTCTGTGGAACATCATGGCATCGCTTTCGATGAAGTCCCTACTCTCGGGTGTAGAGTATAGATTAATAGCACATTCAGCCTTTGTCCTCTTAACTCTTTGTTGTCCCTCCCTCCCTGCTGTCCTCTCGCCACCCTTTTACCACTGCTGCCTCCCCTGTCCGACACCCTGCCCCGGTCCCTGCTGTAGCGGTTAATGCTTTTTGTCACTGCATTGACTTTGTGCACTTTGTACACTGATGACCAGGTTCATACCAGCCATGCTACATCCTAAACAAATTTTTTTTTATTAGCCCCTTTAATACTCGTATGCTTCAGTTTTTGTATTTTTTCTTGACTATCCTTTCCTTTTCCCCCCATTTTGCTGCAACATTTCAGTGTGAAATGCACATTTAATATTTCCACCAGATCTGTCAACAGGAAACACATGAACCGAGACGAGCCTCATCAATCAGGATCCCACAACGTTTGTCCAAACATTAAAATGAGTGTTCGATGCATTACAGTTGCTGCCAGTGAAACTGAGACGACCACGTAGTTACGTGTTCGCCCAGCAGAGGGCTGAAGCAGCACCACACTGCAGGAACGGCTGCAACAGAAACAATAAATCCCAAACAGGGTAGAAGAGCTCTGTATGAAACATCCAGTGCTTCTTGCACTCTTATTTTTTTCTTTTCCTGAAAGTCCTACGTTCTCTCTCAGTTTAATCTAAATTCTGTTTGAAAAGCTATGATCTAAGCTAATTTCCATGTTAAATACCAACTAAAGCATAATTTTCTTCCGAAATCATACTTCAGTTTTCCCTGTTGGAGCCCAATAAGGTAAATTAAGCACTGTCCATGGCAACAAGACAACAACAAAAAAAAGCCTCTGCCACTCTCAACCGCCGTGGCCACTGTTGCCACGGAGACCCATTCAGATGCCCGGTGGTGACCTCTGACCCGAGGGGAGGCTGGTGAATGTAGCTGAAAGGGGCGGCTGGGCCGGGGCATCTGGGGTATCATCTGGCGAATAACAAAAGCCCCTCGCCAGCTGGGGAGGAGGGCAGGAGATAGAGAGAGAGAGAGAGAGAGGGAGAGAGAGAGGGAGAGCCGGAGCAAGGGGCACAGAGGAGAGGGGAGTGGAGAGAAAGAGAGAGCGCCCTTTTCTTCTTGCCCTCTTCAGAGAGAGTGGCCATTGACACTGTGCATCTCATTAAAATATGTGCCCCTCCCAACCCCCTCGCTCCATCCCTCTCTGGAGCACAGGACCCAGGCAGCTGCCTGTCCTGCTCTGGCCATTCAAGCTCAAGTGCAGTCCACTGCCGGATAGAGAGAAAAGAGGCAGACAGAGAGAAGGTTGGGAGTTGGGGGGATAGGGGGGGGTCGAAGAGGCCTTGGACATATGCCACCACCGCTGGGACTGGAGAGGCTGCACAGAGAAGGACATCGCTCTGCTGTTGCATCTTAAAACTTAAAACTTTAAAAACATCCATCAAGTTGAGGGTAAAACAAAAATGGTGCAGATTAGAGAGGTGATGTGGACGGAGGATAAAATCCCATCTCCACTTTGAGCCACCTCAAAAATACAACAACAACAACTGCATGCCTACTGAATGATTCCATTGCCCTCCCTCTTCATTCTAAATAAGCACAGCATGCATCCTGAGTTGGTTATTTTTTCGGTGAGGCTCATCTTTTTTTCTAAAGACGTAAGTGAGCTCAAGAGTGATGTGATGTCACCAAGGCGCCAGACACGGCCCCATCCGTGTGTAGCTGGACAGCGGGATAAAACATGCAAACAGCTGCCGGGTGGCAACACGCGTAATCACAGACTGCAAACAATGACACACACACACACACACACACACACACACACACACACCCGGCCAACCTCCCAGAGCCCCTCTGCCGCCCCTGCGTCCCCGAAGGACATTGTGGATATGCACGGGGCTCTCTGGGGGTCATGGTCGCGCAATGTGTGTGTGTGTGTGTGTGAAGCCAAGAGAGCACAGCGGGACTGCTGTCAAAACAGAAAATCTGCCATGGGGCGCAAAAAGGTGGGGGATCTGAAATAAGGCAAGGGGAGAAATTACTAATATGAGGGGCAGGGCCTAAACTGGTGGGTGCTGTGCTAATGAAATGATAAACGCTGCAGGTAGTAGAGGGACCGAAGCACAAACAAAGCCGTAATTACTCAGAGGAATATAATACGTTTAAATGTGCAACGTGGGTCCATGTGCGCACACAGAAGACACGTTGGCAATGTGATTGGTTGAGGATTGAGTCCAGAGCTGACCGACTGAAATGCACCACACGTCTGGAGACATCAGCCTCAACTTTTCCTTGCACTGTTTTCAACTCTTCACGAGCTAGTTTGGGTTCCCAAATTCAAGGGTACAGCACCAGAGCCCCTTGTCCCCCGTCACCCTCTTCACCCACCCACCCCCCCTCTCTCTCGCTCTCTCAATTTCTCTTTCTCTCTCTTTCTCTCTCTCTCTCTCTTTCTCTTTCTCGTTCTCTCTCTTTCTCTCTCTCTCTCTGTCATCTCCGCTGATGAATGGGGCTTTGCGTGTGGATTTTAATTACTGCTCTGTCGAGGTGGGAATTGGCCATGCATTAAATTGGAATGAGACACATTTTTTTCCCCTCAGCAGGGGCGGGAGGAGAATGGAGGGTAAAAGGAGAAACTGGTTACTGTATATTAATTGAACCGTCCAGTGGCACAAAGTTCTCATACAACGGTGCAAGGCTGATGAAAAAAAAAAAAAAGGGAGCGTGGAGGGATGAACTGCACAGTTTTTAGCATGCAGGAAAAGCACAGATGAGTTTTCTCTATCATGTTTAAAAAGACACGACTTGTTTAACCAGTTTATTCCCAAGAAAGAGGGAGATATCTTTTCTGTCAAACTCTTCGCATTAAATGTGACTTATTTGTATTAATCAAAGGCCCGGTGGCTTCTTCTCTTTGGATATTGCGGGAATTTACTTAGGCAATTTACTGTAAGTGGCGGTGGCCATCTATAGAGGCAGAGCACTGCAGGGCTCCGGCACGGTTGGCAAGGGCATAGGCAGTTATGATGAAGGTCTATCTGTGTCAATTACCTCTGATTAAAAAGGACATTACATAGGTCAAATTCCATTTTGCAGTCAGCCAGTGCAGCTTAGCAGCATCAAAGAAATGTGAGCTTTGAATCCATTCACACACACACACACGAGAGGGCACATATTGCAGGCGTGGTGCTCAGTGGACCAAGGAAAGCACTGTTTCATTTTCTTCATCCAATTTAAGGAAGTGAAAAAAAGGGCCAGTCTTTACCTCAACAGCACATTAAAGCACCTGAGTTCTGGTGGAAATGGTAGCGATGTTAAAGTTAACGACCAGGACGTTACCCTTGAATGGCTGATAAAATGTAAATACCTTTGGGAACTCAGCACCGCTCGAGATGTTTTACTCCAACACATGTCGGTCAAACATGTGCCAAATACTTCTATTTCCCTGCATAGCTCTGTGACAAACAACATACAGTATGTAGGCTGCCAACAAGAGCAAGCTGATTTTTCATTAGTTAAATCAATGACCGGCTGAGCCGTTTGACACGGTCATGTCATATTTACCAGCCTCATGGGTTGATGGTGATCGCCTGGACGCTCCATTAAACAACTGACTGGTGTTTTTTTTTTTTAGAGCTGCTCTATCAGCATGCTACTCCAGAGAGGCGGCTCAGTCTGGTAGGTATAGGGGATATATGGGAAGTCTGTTAATCTATTTTTGTAGCCGGAGCACATTTTGTAGTCCATGTTGAGAGATATAACTCACTGGTATTCATCTCTTCATCCGGAGGAAGTGGCTCTAAATAATCTCTGCTGCCCGGTGGTGTTATGGGACACAGAAGGGTGCTAAGGATTCACCGGTTGTGTGACCTTAAGAATTCGGTCATAAGAGGGGCTACATTTTCTCATGCCACATTTGCAGGAGCCTTTGAAATGTCAGCCAAGAAACGTTGACTCTGGATCCAGACACAGCGGTGCACTGTTGTGGCTCCTGTTTTCTGAAATTACTGGTTATTGTTTTCGGCGATTTCCTGCGTCGGCCCTCTTGTACTGCAAACCACACATGAAGTGAACAAATTAGCCCCGCAGCAAGTGACGTGCTCCATCCCCCCGCAGACTTTGTCGTGCACAGTGTTTGCTGTATCAGTAGCAGTTGGCTTGTAATCACTTAGACACACATAGCCTCATGTGAGATTATAGATCAAACGGGAAGTTGGCGGAAAGGAATACACTCTTTCAATACACACTTTGTTTGTTGCTCCAGCACCTATGAAGTCAAGGTAGACATGCGCGGCTGCAAGACACTAGCCAAAATGTCATATATTGATTTGTAATTCCTAATTAAATTCTGTTAAGCTGTATACACAGTCTGGTGCGACATGAATCATAACAAAATAAAGCAACTCCCACAGCTCTACGCGGCAGCTCGGAAATTAATTTACAGGCATCTAATGAAACCTCAGACAGCACACTTATTACTATCAAATGCTGGTTTGCAGTGACTCTATATGACAACATAACCAACACATCCCTCACCTGTGTGAAGAGATGTAGTCCCAGCCGTAGCTATACCTTTTGGATTTTTTGACTCAGCATACTTAAACTTGATTACTTTTAGGTCAACAAAATTAGGTATACAGCAGACTCAATATATTTAATTCTCAATATTATTATTTTACTCCTTTCTGCATGGGGGAAGACGTGGACTCAAAACCTCTGCATTTCTAAGATACAATCCTGTTTCCACAAGCGTTCATCCAACATTTGCCTTTATTCTTCGCAACTAGGCAGACCTACACGACACTATCTCAATTGAGGAAGATAGACATTCATCCAGTTTTGGATTCAGGTTGTAAAAAAGCTAACAGGACTTGAGGGTAGGGTGCCCTTCACTTGGAAAAAACATGATAAAGTGCCCTCTACTTATTCAAGTAGAGAAAACATGATGAAGTGCCCTCTAAGGTGTCCTTCCAGTGGAGAAAACATAAAGAAGTGCCCTCTTGGATGCCCTTCCAGTGGCAAAAACATGACAAAGTGTCCCCAAGGACGCCCTTACAGTGGAGAAAACAAGATGCAGTACACTAATAGGTGCCCTTGTATGGAGAAAACAAGATGCAGTGTCATACAGGCTGCCATACATGCTAGAATACTTTCTCTTCCCTTTATATTTGTTTTGCCTCTGCCCCTCAGAAAGCTCGAGTCCGCCACAGATCTTACTGTATATATCCAAACTGTATTACTCTTTTGAGGGACAACAAATACAACCCAGCCCAGAACATCAGAGCCAGTAAATTTAGCCTAAAAAGGAAGACTTTTATTATTACAGTTGACATTGTTTAAGTCACATTGATGGAAGATGACTTAAGATTAAAAAGGACTCATGTCAATTGGAAATTGGGAGTGTGAAACTAAATAGGATCACAGTGTAAGTGAAGACTTTGAAGTGCAAATCTTATGGCAGCGCTTGCTTTCACAACAATCTATGTGGCCCTGAAGTAGCTGAAAAATTATACAGCTGAGCGTAAAACCCAATGAAGCTCACATTTTCTGTCAGTGATTTACCGTCTCTTGATAAGACCGTGACCTGAAGTGTCTCCTAGTCAGAGGTCTTATCTGTAGTGCTTTGACGTGAGCTCAGCTGTTTATAATGGGATTCATACAGATCTCTTGATGTGTCCAGCTGACCAGTGGTTCTGGGGCGAATGCAGCCATCCCGTGATTTGACTGGATGTTAGAGGTCAACACATGGTCAGCTGTGGTCTGCTGACAGGCCCAGGTAGTCTCTGATAACAGGCCAGACGGGCAAAGGACAGGAAAAGCATGACTTGGTAAACAGCCCGTGACCCCGACAAACATCTTTTTCTGTTGGTCACTGTAGGTCCCTGGAAGGCTCTCTCTCTCTGGCACTCTCCTTTGTAGTGTGTTATGATCAGATCTTTTGAACCATGCACTTCTCATCCCTCTCAGAATACTCAAGACGAGGCTCCAGAGATTCTTTTTTTTTCTGCATCATTGATTTGTTGTAGCATTGCTTCCTTTAGAGTGTAGAGTTTCTTAGGCCTGATGACCCAGAAGTAATGAGAACGAGGACATTTAACTTATTTTTTTGTCCTTTTTCTTTATGGATTATTACCATTTTCAATGCTGGCATCGTTGCTCCTAAAATGTTTGTTGTTCCAGATTATTAATGCTCTGTAAAAAGTGTACAAATAAAAGTCCAATAAACACAAATCAAATCAACACAAACATAAATTTTTTTCAACGTGGTTTTATTTGATTCATTTTTCATTCATTTTTCATTTACACTACAGATTTCATCTACAGAGAAGAATTATGCCTATTTCACCTAAATCATCATCTAAACATATTTTGTCCCTCTGGCATGCTTTAAATAAATGTATGTCAGATCAACTTTTTTTTAATAAGTATTGATTATTGGATTACTATATTGTATAATAACTGTGATTGAAAACACAACATTTTTTTTATTTACTTTAATCTCGTTAAAGTAATTTACTCAATCAACCCTTTTATCCCATCAACCCAGCTCTGATCCTCGATGGTAAAAGGAATACACAGTCAGTATTCTCTCCTCCATTCCCCCATACAAACAACCGTTTCCACTACCCTTCCTTCCCCTCTGCTACTGCTTTTTTCTGCTACCCTCCCTTCTTCCTTCCTCTTCACCTCCTCTTTTCCCCCCTCCCTCTCCCGTCCTCCTGCTCCTCCACCGCTTGTTAATGGTGTGTTGGCAGCGAGCCAGGGGAAGCCTTTCTCTGTAGGTCTTCCCTCCTTGGCAGAGCTCCCAGTGTGTGTGTGTGTGTGTGTGTGTGTGTGTGTGTGTGTGTGTGTGTGTGTGTGTGTGTGTGTGTGTGTGTGTGTGTGTGTGTGTATGGTGCAAGGCTCTCTCATAATCACTGCCATTCAGCACCTCACCGGAGTGTGTCCGTGTTTACACGAGAGGGGTCAGGGAGCAGCCAACAACTCTCTCTCTCTCCCTCTCTTTAACTTTAATCACATGCACGCACACACACACACACACACACGCACTAACAAAAACAAATGCCCAGACAAGCACGTGCACAAACAGAGGTCAAGAGGGAAGCTAAATATTACCAGCATGCTTCACACTCTGATCAGAGAGAGGTTCTGTTTTTAGCATCAAAGATGACTGATTGTATGCGTGAATAATAGATCTTACACCGTGACCAGGGAAAACACCAACACTTCTGATCCGTCTGTTGGCTGTAAGTTTAAATCATGTAATGGGACACCTCAATCCTAACTGCACTCTAAATCAGCAATGTGTGAAACTGTTTTAATGGATCATTCTGGATTATTAGATTGTATTTTCATGGCTTTGGCCACCATTTCAAATTGTAACAATAAAATAATACTCACCAAGTTAACTGCTGAGATTTGGGGCCAGATTCACAAAGATACACACTCACCACATTTAAGAGTAGGCTGAAGACTTTCCTCTTTGATAGCGCTCAACGTTAGGGCTGGCTTAGGTTTGCCCTGGTCCAGCCCCCACATATGCTGCTATAGGCCTAGACTGCTGGAGGACATCTTAGGATACACTGAGCTCCTCTCGCCTCTTCTCTCTCTCCTTCTGTATGAATTTATGTCTCTTTAATGCACATTACTAACTCTACTTCTTCCCCGGAGTCTTTGTGCTTTCTCGACTCACAGGTTTACATGGATCGTGGTAACAACCTTGACCTTGGTCATGCCTCCTGCCCAGTTTCTGCCTGACACCGACTGCTACATTATTATTTTTATTAGTCACATTACTATTATTACTATTGACAATTATACTGCTGTTTTTATTTTCATTATTATTCTACTACATTCACTGCGGCTGTTATTAGTAGTCGTAATTTTTCCGTCATTATTCTGCTTATTACTCTCATTATATGAATCATTTTTATCATATGCATTGAATGTGTCTGTTATGTTGTTCATTATGTACACATGGGATCTATCACACATCTGTCCATCCTGGGAGAGGGATCCACCTCTGTTGCTCTCCTCAAGGTTTCTTCTTTTTTTTCTCCCTGTTGAAGGGTTGCTTTTTGGGGGGAGTTTTTCCTGTTCCAACGCGAGGGTCCCGGGGCAGAGGATGTCGTTTGTTGTACAGATTGTAAAGCCCTCTGAGTCAAATTTGTGATTTTGGGCTATACAAAATAAATTTATTTGAATTGAATAGACAGTTTTAAACAAAAAGTTAATAGAAGTTTTTACCTTAAACATTTATTTTGTCATGTCTTGATCTTATTTATATGTATTATACACTATCTGTGTATATTTAACGTCTTCTGTTGTTGCTTGGACATTTTACTCTGCAATGTATTGTTTCCTATTTCATTATATGTATGAAATTGATGTGTAGTTTGTTTGCTTCCTTCTTAGCCAGTTTGCCATTGTTAAAAAGATTTTTATCTCAGTTTATTTTATCTGGTTAAATAAAAGTTGAATAGAAATATAGAAATAAAGACTGGCTCATTCAAGCCCTAAAATGTTTGCCACCAGCCCCGAGGCTAAAGTCACGGTCACATATGCACAAAATAAACAATCACCCGTTTACTTCCATTCTATGCGAGCTGAGGCAATATGGTCTCAGGTCTGCTACAAGTGTGTAGACATTTGATGATGCAGGTCTTTTGTATTGTTACGCTCTTTGCTGAATTCCCCCATGTAAAATGTTTCTTGTAACGGCCGAAAGCCAAACATTTTCTGCTGGAATGTTTTTCATCTTAACGTATAATTCACGGCAAATAAGTTTAAATTTAAGATCGTCAAGAACAAGACAGCTTTGTGCAATGGATGAATTTAGATGTCTATCTCAAGTCTGACGATTAGTTTGATCTACAAGCCATAGTCTAAGTATATCTTTCTGCATTAGGAATGCGGCGATAACGCAAAGAAGAAGTGTGACGGGGAAAGAAACGCAAGCTGCCACTTGATCGTACAGGTTTTTAAGAAAGCACCAAGTGAGCCAAACTTATTTCAAAGAGAAAACAGTCCCCCTATATATTTATGACCCAAACTGTTCGTTGCAAACATCAATCACACTTTACAGACCGGCTCAACTGGTGCTATAAGGGACAACAACCAACCTATTTGAGACAATTAACTTTCAGCTTTCTCTCCAAATGAGATGCTTTAGATTTGTTGTAATAAACAAAGAACCTGTTCTTAGCCTCGCTGTGTAACATCAGCTTACTGGCATGTCAATCATGACTGCATTTAGCGGGGTTGATATTTCTGTTTATGAGCACACAGTTTCCACATGTTAGAGTCAAACGTTGTCAGCATCGCCCCGAGCAGTGCCACATGTAAAAAGTTTAATAAAACTGAACTTGCTACGCTGTTGCGTAATGATACGAGATAAAACAACGATGAAGTTGTTGCTGCTGTGATGGACTACCGGCGGCAAAAAAATTGCTTTAGCTCAACAAGCGGCCTCCCAAGAGTTCTATGTGCGTGGAAACAATCTTTGACTGCACTAGACGGCAGTAGCATGTTAATGAGAGCTTTCAGCGGGGCGACCTGTACCACAGGTTTCAATGTACAGCTTCGCTCTGCTCACATTGACAGGTACTGTGAGGAAGTCAAAGATTCCCCTGGCATGGAGGAATGTGGCTCGTTCTCTCGCTCTCTCTGTCTGTCTCTCTGTAATCTGTTGTTCTTCTTTTTTTCCTGTCTCTTTAATAGTTACCCTCTGCACTCCTCCCCCGCCCCCTCCCCCCCCACCAACACCACCACCCCACCCCAAGGGCCCACGGCCCATTCCCTTAATATTTGCATGTTAGGAGTGGGTGTGTGAGCAGTTCAACTGTCTGTTTGAATCTCAAATAGCCCCGGGGTGCATCACTGGATGGCAATTCTGCTTCACGGGAGAAATGATGAAGCACCTTCAACTGTGACACTTGACTAGCTGTGGGGCTGTCCAAACACAATTACCATTTTACAGTGTTGGAGAGTTAATATTCATGATGCGGATAACTGACTTTGGTGCGTGTTTTTATCAACTGCTGCGGGACCAGCGGTACCTAGTCTTCAGTATATGTGTACATGTGTGTTTTACGGGTATTTGTATGTGCATCTGAGCAAACTTGCTGACATGAGACGTGCATTTACATCAGGTGAGTGAGACACATGGGCAGATGGACGGAGACACAGGGAGAAAAAGCAGGAGTACAAAAGAAAAACAAGCACAGAGCGTCTTTGCTCTGCTCTACCAGCATGCCTCACTCCCCTGGAGGTAAATTTGCACATGTAAAACAAGTAACACGATTGAGAATGTTATATGAAAGTAGACTGGCTGTGAGTTTTTTTTTTATTATTAGTTGTAATGTCATTTAACATAATTTATTCATGACTAATCCCATTTAGTTTGATTTAATGAGAAACACGAGGGGATGGCTCCCGCTGTGACACAAGTGGCTTACAGGCTGAGTGCATATGACCCGTAAAGTCAACTCAAGTGTTTTCCCAAACTGCAGGCCTTATTAGGACTTTTATGAGAAACATAAAACTGTTTTATCGTTAGGACGAACCCGAATCCATACATGGGCACAAATGAGGTTTATTAAAATATCTATTGCTTTTTCAGCAGTTGCCTTTCAGATATATATGAATTTAAATAGAATGTTTGCTGTACTTAGAAATCCATAACACATGTATGTTTACAGAGCGATATCTATTGATGGGCTGATGATTAAGGTTATACGGTTCACATGGTTTTAATGATGTGTCTCATGAGGACAAGTCAGCCTTTTACATTTTCTTGCAACGGATTTTGAACTGGCAACGTGTCAACGAGGCCCACGCTGCTCATGAAATGAATTCATATTCTCAATTAAGAGCTTGATTTACAAAATTAGGAAAAAGCCTTCAACGTGACATCTCCAGATTTAATGTTTCGCCTGATCGACAGTCCAAAATCTGAAAGGTATTCGCTTAACTATGATGCAAAAAAAAGATAGGAAAAGCAATGGACCCCTTTTTCACGGCAGACATTTTGACTCGCTAGAGTAGGAAAAGCACAAGTGGAATTAACAAAAATAATGAGGGCTGCATTCCATTTAGGTGAGCCAATTCTGGGGCCCTGGTGTCGTGCATGCTCACTCACTGACGTGGCTTGCCAGCACACTTAATGGAATGGAGCCGTCGTTGGCGTGATAGTTTACACCTGTGCTTTCACTGCTTCGACAGGCCAAAATGGTGGCTGTGAAAAGGGGAGAAAGAGCAACTCATCCAGGCTGTTCTCATACAGCGTTCGTAGCTACGCCTACTGAAATTAAGACGCTGTAATTCGTAGATATCCCACAAAATCAAATTGCATGTTTTTGACCTAATCATGAACCAGGAAGTATAAAGACTGCAAAGACCCACACAGGTGGGGTGGGAGGAGATGTGGACGGGTCATACAAACGCTTTTTTTTTACTCAGGAGACCATGGCAAACGAAAAGTAATAATTTATTTAATTGTCACGTAACTTGCGTACTTAAGTAACGTCACTTTAATAGTTTTGTTGCCTCAACCCATTTTGTTGCCTAAATCTAACTCATATGTTTCCTGTGAAGGCGGACGTTTATTTCGAAAAGACTGTTTTGCATGTAACGGGTGGAAATTGACGCGTGTTGCTGGACTTTTGTAGGAACACGCACAAAAGAATCGGGAGGAGTAACTTTTTCGTAAGATATCATACGAACCGTTGAATGAGGATACGTTGACTCGTCGGAAGAGCTAGAACAAGTGAACGTTTGACACTTGCTGAGAAGATTTATCAATAAAAAAATTTCAAAATGTCAAATTGCTGAACAGAGGAACCTTCATCATCGTTGTATAATCTCTGCCTCACACTTATTCTGTCCTTCTGCTACACTGGTGGCATTTAGCTCTCAGAGTGGCCCACTCATCAGCAATCTGCTTAGACCAACTGGGTCACTTGCACATAATGAGATCAAGGCACGATGATCCAATGCTTTGAGCTTGAGATCACACCCACCAGGACCGTTTATTTCAATATTCATACAACACGAATCCCCCGACCCCTCCAGTACTCAGTATTCTTTAATCATAGGTTTGTTTTGGGATGAACTTAGCTTGAAAAAATGTGCTGTATAAATAACTCTAAATGGACAGTGTGGCGGTTAACCTGAAGGTTTTAGATACGGTCCAAAAACATCCGTCACTCTTTTTTTTCCTTCGCTGTTTTCCAAGAAATAGCAGCATTGAGCTTAGAGCTGGTTTAGTAATTCTCCAAGCAGATTAGGATGCCTACTGCATGCTTGCAGGGGATTGGGCACACAAGTCCAACAACAAGACAGATTACCTATCCACAGTGGCACACGGCTCACCACAGCCACAGGAAAGACGTATTACGCCGATTTCTTCCTCTTATAGACTTACATTTAAAACCGTGCAGGTATTCGTCGTCAACACACACTCTTTCCAGATATGCAGCACATGCCCACTGCGCACACACACAAAAACACACACACACACACACACACAGTGACATAAAAACACACACGTGTGCGCACACCCAAGCACTTGAGCCCGATCACCCGGTGCTGATCTCCTCTGTTTGTGCAGAGGTCATATTACATTCTTAACAATACGTAGTATTATCTGCAAAAACAATTATATGAGCATTTCCTATAAATGTTCATTTATAGGAAATGCCAACGCTTGTTCCCTATAGTGAATTCAAAGGATTATTATATTTCTGCATTTCCATTGTTTTAAAACCTACCTGACTTTACAAATTGCCTGTTTGGGGTTTCCTACATTTTTGCCTAAAATGCTTGCAAACAACCCTCAGATAGATGATAGCATATGTAGAGAGCAGGTAAAAACTGTATGGCTAAAGAGAGAACCACAGCAGATGTTAAAATCTAAAATGTCCTGTGGCTGCAATGCATTGTGGGTCTGCTGCTCCTGCACTCACTGGAGACATCGGCACCGTGTTTCCCCCCATCACGACTGCTCTATTTATGTGCAAATTGCACACATTGTCTTCGATAGCTGCAATTACGACGGGAGGAACTCCTCTAGTTTATCACATTCAGCTCTGATGCTTTCTTTGCCAGCTGTTACGGCTGCTCTTCGCACATAAAGAGGGCAAACAGAAACATCATCATCTGTAAGTGAATGCTGACAGAACAAAACCAGTAGTAGCGCATTATATGACTTTGTTTCCGTGGCCGTAAACTATGACCGAAAACTACAACAAAAATAAATGTAAATGCTGTTATAAGTCTTCTCCACACTGCTAGGATTTCAATAGCTGTAAAATGTAAACTAGAGCACCTTAAATTCCCACAAACAACTACAGGACCTCAGTGTCCTCGGTGGTAGCAACGGCCTTGTCTATATCAAGTATAAATCTGTGAGGAAAACTGACAGAAAATGTCTCCTGCCATCCAACCCCTTTATCTGCTCTGCTGAAAGGGAAAGTAAACACTGAGCGGTTGGCTGTTGTTCCCTTCTATTATTCCCGAGACTGTAGAGACTGTAGACCTCAACACTACAGTTTCCTATAAAAAAAATAAACAAAATCAAATTGGAGTCTGCTGCGGAATAACAGCACATATATATTGTACACTTGCCTATTTATTGACTGAAAAAGTGTCCACACACACACACACACACACACACACACACACACACACACACACACACACACACACACACACACACACACACACACACACACACAAAAAGAGTGCTGGTGCTGTGATGGTGAAGGCTCTATCTGTGTCCACACAGAGAGCAGGTCTGACCCAGTCTAAAGGCCTGAAGTCCCAGAGGGCCAGCGAAGGTCTATGTGGCCCCTGTGGTTGAGAATAGGTGGGTGATCTATATTCATTGGCAAGCTTTGGAGAGGCCTGCTGTCATGGCAGCCCCCCCCAGACCAGACCAGACCAGGGACCTGCGTGTGTGTGTGTGTGTGTGTGTACGCGCTCCTCGTGGCACTAATGAAGTCTGACAGAGATGAATGGAGCTGGACCACACGGTTTCCAGCAGCGAGGGGTCCAGAGAGCAGAGAGCGGTTGGAGTCATCTGCATGAAAAAGGCAAAGAGAGAGAAGCGATGGAGAACATGTAGGTGAGGAGAGGAGGGGAAAAAAAGGAGGGGAGGGAGGAGAGACTGTAGGAGGAAAATAAGGAGGGAGGGAGGGCGAGGGACGAAAGGGGGGAGGATGTAGGTGTTGGACTAGGCCTAAGGATGGAGGAGATCATTAAGGTAAGAGCATGACAGTACTAAAAGAAGACAAAAATAAAGTGAGTGGGGAGAAAAGATGCACCAAAACCACGGAGGGAAGAGAGAGAGAGACAGCGATGAGCGGGAAAGAGAAGAAGGAGGAGGAAAATCAGGGTGGGCAGCGAGAACGGTTTGAGAAGTGGGGGCCGGTCCCAGTCCCATTAATGTTCATCAAACAGTCCTGACAGATCCTAATGAAGGTTTCAGAAGAAGGGGTATTCAGGATTTGTCCTCGTGCTCTCAGTGCCACGTCTCCACACCCGAGGGTACTAACTGGGCTCAAGTAAAGATGCACAGAGTTTAAAAGACTACGCCTTGTGGGAGTACATTATCATTACACTACATTTATTTGTAGTGTTTCCATTGGAGTTTGTTGTCTGTTAGTAGAATCTCAAAAATAAAACTTGACAAAAAAGTTAGGTCAAGGGCCAACGCAGACGGGATTAGGTTTCGGTGAATTGAGGCCGAGGGGCGCCCGTATGGCGTTTGGCGAGTTCTGAGATCAGTCGTCGTCCAAGCCGATT
This sequence comes from Ophiodon elongatus, assembly GCA_016806645.1. NCBI lineage: Eukaryota > Metazoa > Chordata > Actinopteri > Perciformes > Hexagrammidae > Ophiodon > Ophiodon elongatus. Next base: position 12,125 of record JACSYO010000268.1, on the reverse strand, counting down.
GACGAACACACACGAAGACGCTCTTCGCGCGGTTGGCAAGTCAACGACGGCTCGCTTGAGCGCTCAAGTTTCCGTGAATAAATTGGAAATCTTGCAGCCTGAACACGCCTTAAAACGGAGACGGAAGAGCAAACTATAAAATGCTCGTGCTACGTGGATTATTTCTACGTCGTTGTGAAATCCCTAAAGAGACATTGTGTAGGACGTGGGTAGTCTCAGGCTTCTGGGATCTGTGGAACATCTCTCTTTGTAGACGGATGGAACCTCATGACCACCACGGTTAGCTGCAGCAATCTACTTGAGGCGATTATCCAGCAGGACGTGTAGCTAACAATGACGCGAGAGACAACCACGGAATAATAACACAGCACCTTTAAGTAAAGACCTGCACTGTACAGTATGTGTGTGTGTGTGTGTGTCTGAGTTGTTTGATTGTTGTGTTGTTCCAGATATTTCTGGAACCGGCTCTCGGTGCACCCCGTACCTGTTATGGCAGTGGTAATGACTGTTTTGCGGAGGATGTGCACACATACAGTCCGTTCCCTTTCGGCAGGGCGTCTGAGGTGGCAAGCGTTGATGTGTTTATGTACCATATGCACCACGCTGGTTCCCATTATGGACCCGGGGCTCTCTCACCTCCCTCCTCCGCTCGCCGCGATTAACAGCACTCTCCTGTCAGACTAATGAACATGCCAGAGAGCAGAGGGAGAGGAAAGAACGGGAGGAGGGGGAGGGGGAGGAGGGGGGGGGGGATAAAGAAAGAGAGAGAGAGAAGGGGGGTGGTTATGACAGAGGTGGCCCGAGAGAGAGAGATTGCAAGATACGAGGAAGGATATTAATAAGGGAATGAAGTGAGTGGGGACAGAGGGAAAAAAGAAGAAGAGGGGAGTCAAGAGAAAATAAAATAAAACAGAGGTGATTAGAGAGGATGTAATTTCACATTGTCAGCCATCAGATCTTGTAGCGATGAGGTTTATTATGACAGCGGGGAGAACAAAGCCTCACACTGCATGGCGACGGCCTGACCTGCATATCAGAGGGGCAAAAAAAAGAAGCAAATAATGTCAACAAATAGTGACCCACAAGATCTGTATTTTTGCAGCAGACACACTGTAACATTGGAGTGAACAGAATTGGCATTATTTCAAATGTCAACACGTTGCTGAAGGCTGTAATAAGGGAATAGAACAGGGAAACTGGAGAAAAACAATGGTGGACTGATTCTCGATCATGAGTATACGCGAGGGTTTCATTCCTTTATTCGTCTTTAGGGCCGAGGAATGATTACGTTGATCGCATCAGAGAGCCACTTCAAAGACGTCACGATGAGCTGGTTCGTCTGTAATCTGCTTCACTGTGTAGTGTGAAAAGAGCCCAGATCTTCTTTTCACGTGCCCAAGCGTCGGGCTATTATTGTTTATGTTTGTTGCATGTTGGTGGGCCACAGTGGAGATGAAGCATCCTGGTTTATAAAGAGGCAAAGTAGTCCCGCCCCTTTCCGGTGGACCCCCATGGGACACAAATGAATGGTAGTCGACGAAGCAAATATTTTTGATGCTCCCCTTTTGTGTTATGCCACGAATTACGCATAATGATCTTCGGCAATTTAATACATCATTTTGCACGTCAACAAAGTGATTTTTGATTGATTTATAAAACTGTGAAAGTAGGTTATTAAAAAGACTACAATTTTTAAATAACGAAATTATTTGCGTAAATAACGTCTCTCGCTGAAGCTGAGATGCCTGTGTGTCTTATGCTTCCCGGCCGTTGACTATCATACACATTTCTTTCTGAAATAAAGTCCCATGGGGGACACCGGAAGGGGCGGGGCTTTGCCTCTATATTGTGTTTCTGTCCCCAATTAATCGAACCGCAGAGTGGTTGAGTCATGATGTATTTATAAGCAACCGATGAAAAACATGTGAATCAACCATGAGCCACTTTGTCATTTCCTGCATACATACTTTCAGACCTGTAGCTGAACAAACTCCCCTGACACCTGTTTTCCTCTAAGAAATGTTTTGTGGACAATAATAACAAATTAAATAAAATTCATACTTAAAGTTATATTAAAGAGCTGCAGAAATGTCATACTTTAGTGGTTGGAGTGGATGGGGTCCTC